>JAWWML010024736.1:0-15179 GCA_035047165.1 Ormyrus rosae
CAACGCGTTTTTAATGTTAACGTTAAGTCTTCTAATGCAGGACATCTCATTTCAGTTTCAAGGTCCAAAATTTTTCTGTAATTAAAAAAAAAAAACGTAATTTAATTTTATAATTTTATATTCATTTAGATTTGATTTATAAATTAATCAAACTTACTTATCAGGCAGAATTTTTTTAAGCCATTGTTTCTTTTCTACTCCTTTTACATAAATATTTCTACAATTATCTAAATGCTTGCGTAAAACAATTGCTAAAAATTTATACGGTATTACGCCAGATCTCCATAACATGCCATGATGATACATTTCTAACCATCTATTAACTTCACGATATTTGATAGGAAGTTTAAGCCAATGATACGGCGGTTTAAAGAAAAGTACATTAGGAAAAGAATCAATATCTAATGGCAAATAAGCAAGCTCTTTACAGACAAAGGAATCGGTTGAACACTGAAAGCCTTGAATATCTAAAATATAATCCATTTTACAATACAGAATATAGATTGTCCTCCCAGGCGTGTGAACTCTATCGTATGTCGAAGCAGTTATAACGATTTGTGTATGAATCAATTTTATATATAGTCTCCACCCCACCATTACCTTAAAGTAGACGGCGTTACAGTCATCTTAACCCCCACTTTTTCGTTTTGCTATTCCCTCCATAGCCCGGAGCGCTGAAACCGCTGCTTACAGCGCCACCAGGTTGCTAGCAGAGCCAACACCTTGCTTAAAAACCATTTCTCGTCCGGCAAAGAGCGCAGTCTTTTCAGACAGCCGTCGAGCAAAGCTCATTTTACCCTCTTCCTTCACCCGTAGTGACTCCAACCTGTAGATAGTTTAGTAGTATTCGATTGAAATAATTCGTAGTTATGCTATATAATCATCTGCATTCTCAACAAGATGGCTTCTATTTCTTACTTTGAAGATATAGTGCGTGATTTGTGGAAAGCATATTACAACTCAGACGCAGACATAGATGATTTTATTAGATGGAAAGATCTAGCCATTGCAGCTTTGAATTCACTTAAAGAATATATGAAACGACCTGACTTAACTAGAGCAATACGACAGAGATGTCAAACTTGCGCTTCTCATTTGAATTCGATTGAAATCAATTTAAATAATTCTATAAAAGTCGGCGGAAGTGTAAAGCCATTACGAGCTATTCCATACCAAATTCAAGGAGACGGGGTTGTTTGGCGAGAGATTAATTCTGCTTTTGAAAAACGTATTATTACTGCATTCATAGCCAATCAAGATCATATAGACATAAAATCATTTTTAGATGCAGCAAATACACTTTTACAATCTGAAATACCAAAATATCTCGCTGTTCACAATGCTATGAAGATAAATACAGAAATGTCAGCTCAGTTTGTTGTAAAAAAAGATAATGAAGAGGATATTCAAATCAAGTATTTCAATACTGAAAATGTGTCCATTTATAAAATGACTGATCTAAAATTATGGTTTACAGACAGAGTTAAAGACGACATACTTAAGAGTTTAGAAGAATTTCAAGAAAGAGATTCCGGTTGGTCATTAAAGACTATCGTTGGTCTCACTATTAACATGAATAAATTTAATCCTCTCAAAGCTGGCTCTTATATTGAACTACCGAAGGCAATAGCAAACAAAAAAGCATGTGTAAATGTTCAGAATTATGACGATGAATGTTTTAAATGGGCCGTGTTATCTTGTCTTTATCCATCTGATAATAACAGTTTTAGAGTTAAAACATATAAAGCCTATGCGAATGAATTGAAATTCGATGGCATAAGCTTTCCTGTACATATCAAAAGTATTCCTAAATTTGAAAAGTTAAATAATATTTCAATAAATTTATACATACTTAAAAAACGTGGACGTGAATTCGAAGTCTCACCATGTCATATAACAAGTTTAAAACAAACTAAGCATGTCAATCTTCTCTTAGTACAAAGTCATTATATTGATGAAGACGTGGTAAAATATCGAAGTTCAAATATTGGAAATGATGATTTCACAATGAAATTCCACTATGTATGGATAAAAAATTTATCTGCTCTTATTCGAAGTCAATTAACAAAATGTACTAAAAAACTTTTTATATGTGAACGTTGTCTTCACTATTTCCAAAGTAATGAAAAATTGAAAGTTCATGAGATAGACTGCTCGAAAATAAATAAATATAGAGTTAATCTGCCAGATGATCCCGTTCTCCAATTTAAACATTATAATCGCCGAGAAAAAGTTCCATTTATTATATACGCTGATTTGGAATGTTTGTTGAAACCGGTAGAAAAGGGACGAGCCTTTCAAGAGCACGAAGCCTTTAGTGCAGGAATTTACATAAAATGTAATTCTGATGATTCCAAGTCAGTGTTTAAGTTTTATAGAAAAACTACTAATGACGGAGACTCACCAGCAGAATGGCTTATAGATCAATTCAATAAATTATTAGCTCAGTTAGAAGAAGTATATAAGAATGCTATAGAAATGAATCTTTCATGGCGCAATGAAATGGATTTTAAAATGGCTAAAATATGTCACATTTGTAAAAAATACATTCATCCTGAACAAAAAAGAGTTAGAGATCACTGTCATTTGACAGGTAAATTTAGAGGTGCAGCCCACAATAGTTGTAATTTAAACTACAGGAATGCTTATTTTATACCAGTCGTCTTTCATAATCTTACGGGCTATGACTCTCATTTTATTATAAAAGAAATTGCTACTAGTCCTTTATTTGAAGGAAAAATATCTGTACTAGCTGAAAACAAGGAAAAATACATATCTTTCACGAAAAACGTTAAAGACAGTGTCATTAGTTTCCGCTTTATTGATTCGTTTCGCTTTATACCACTATCTCTCGAAAAATTAGCTTCATACTTAACTAAGCTAAATATTGCAGAGCATGAATTCAAGAAAGATAAATATACGAAAACGCAAATAGAATTACTGAAAAGAAAAGGCGTTTTTCCATATGAGTATGTTAATAGTTTAGATAGATTAAGGCAGACCGAATTACCTCCTATTGAAGACTTTCATAGCCAATTGATAGATGGCAACATCTCTGAGGCTGACTATGAGCATGCACAAAATGTGTGGAATGCTTTTGAAATCAAAGATTTGGGACAGTATTCTGATTTATATTTAAAAACAGATGTATTACTCTTAGCTGACATTTTTGAGAATTTCCGTAAAACTTGCATAGAGGCATATCAACTTGATCCTTCACACTATTACACTACTCCTGGATTAACATGGGATGCTATGTTAAAATGTACAAATATAGAGCTAGAACTCTTAACTGATATAGACATGGTTTTATTCATTCAAAGAGGTATTCGAGGAGGTATTAGTCAGTGTTGTAACAGATATTCAAAAGCTAATAATCGTTACATGGGTGTAGAATACAATGAAACGAAGCAAAGCAAGATTTTGATGTATTTTGATGTTAATAACCTATACGGATGGGCAATGACTCAGTCTCTACCGTATGACAAGTTTGAGTGGGTAGCGAATGTTGACGATCAAAATTTTTACTGCGTTGCCGATGATAGTGAGGTTGGTTATGTATTAGAAGTAGATCTAGAGTACCCAAAAGAGCTACATGACGAGCATAAGGACCTTCCTCTATGTCCTGAACACGATACACCGCCGGGATCAAAACAGAAAAAACTTTTGACAACACTGTACGATAAAGAGCGTTACGTCATTCACTATAGAGCGCTAAAGCAGGCTCGTAAGTATGGAATTAAACTCAAAAAGATACATAGAGCGCTAAAATTTAATCAAAAGCCATGGCTTAAACCTTATGTAGATTTGAATACTGAAAAAAGAAAGCAAGCTACAAATGAGTTTGAAAAATTATTTTATAAACTTATGGTTAATGCTGTTTATGGAAAAACAATGGAGGACGAAAGGAAGCGAAAAGACGTTAAATTAATTAATTATTGGGATGGTAGATATGGAGTAGAAGCACGGATTGCACAGCCTAATTTTCATAGTAGCTCCATCTTTAGTGAAAATTTAGCAGCAATACAGTTAACGTGGACGAGTATTAGTATTAAAAAGCCTATATATGTAGGACTTTGTGTGCTGGATCTTTCGAAAACATTAGTTTACGACTTTCACTATAGATATATGAAACAAAGATTAGCTCATAAAGCTAAATTGCTCTATACAGATACTGACAGTCTTGTGTATGAAATTAAAGATGTTGATATTTATGAAATTATGAAACAAGACATTGATAAATTTGACACATCCGACTATCCAGAAAATAATCGATTCAATATGCCTCGAGCTAATAAAAAAGTCCTTGGTGTAATGAAAGATGAATTTAATGGTAATATTATGAGAGAATTCATCGGTCTTCGAAGTAAAATGTATAGTATACAAGTAGAACAGCAGCAGTCACTGAAAAAAGCAAAAGGCGTGAAAACACACATTGTCAAGAAAACAATTGATCATGAAGATTATCGAAACTGTTTATTGGAATTAGAAGTCATAAAGCGTCAGCAATGTAATATACGTAGTGTATTGCATCAAGTAAGAACTGAAAGAGAGCAGAAGGTAGCACTGAGTCCTTATGACGATAAACGATGCATTTTCGATAAAAATCCAGATACACTTCCCTGGGGGCATTATAAAACTATTGAAGCAGCCAAACTCAAAGTGAACGCTGCTGCACCATGTAGAAAAAGGAAGGTAGCAGGAGAGGGGGAAGCAAGTAGCAGTATAGTTGACGGTAGAGAGCAGCTTCCTCCAGCCGCCGAAAGATGTCACTCAGAACAGAGTAGAAGTAGTAGGGAGGAAGAAGAGCCTATTAGAAAGAGGCTAAGGTTGGTAAATAGTGAAGGAGGGGAGAAAACGGCGGCGGTGGCGGCTCGAGTTCAGGGAGTGGGGCAATGCATTGAGACAAAGAACTACTCAAGAGGGGGCGAGGTGGAAAGAGAGGGAAACGACTGCGGCTCGAACTCTGCGAGTGGGGATGCTGGCTACAAAACCGAAAACTCACCCCAGTCCAGCACAGTTGTTCAGCAACAATCGCATCCTCATCCTCATCCTCTAGTAGTCTCTAGTAGCTCTTCAATAATCCACTAATAAAAGTAAGTTTTATATAATTCTCTTCTCATCAATCCCTAGTAATAGAAAAGTATATCTAATTAATCGTTTGATTTTGTTTTTGTAGAATGGATTTCTCATCGATCAATAAAATTGCTAAGTCGGCTTTCCTGCCAAAAAAGACCATGTCGGAGTTGGAGAAAGACACCACCTATATGGTCACCAAACTGAGATGGCTGACGACTAGATATGGATTTAGCGTCGTCATTACCATCGATGATGAATTCGAGGTGTTCCTGCCTAAAAGAGTGAGCCTTGCTCTAGAAAAGGATGATGACATGCTGAGGAAGTTATACGAAAACTGTGAGAAGGAAGAGCTCTTTCTGCTACATCGCGAAAAATCTAACTTTGAATTTAAAAACTCTAATAACCACGAATAAAATAATCTTTTTGTATTACTAGTAATATAAGAGTTTTAGAATAAAGATATAAAAATTATTAACCTTAATCAAATAGTGTTATCCAATTATTTAATCCTTATTCATCTATTCTCCTATTTCCTTTTTGGAGAGGTAAAAAATAGTTACTGATGTGCCCTTTCCACTGAGTTTCGACTCAGTGTAAAAGTCTCATGAGCAACTATACCAGTGGAAGTACCTCATAGGTGAGACTGAAAAGTAAAATAGTGGGGTTAGGTCTTTAAAGAGCAACGAGCAGCTATGACTAGAGTCATTCTATTAGAAGAATCGGCCGAGTAGTATCCTCCTCCCAAACTAAATCCATACCTTTAGAAATCATGCCGCCTGTAAAAGACAACAAGAGAATTCACTCCCCTAAGCATGTATGGTTTGCGAAGAAAGTTCGAATTCATCATCTTCCCTATGAAGACAAAGACTGTAGAAAAGGACTGTGGGAGCAGCTAGGACGAGACCACGAGCGCTTTCAGAGACGTATTGCGGAGCTAAATCGTATTATATCGCGCGCATTGTTCAAGAAACGCATATTAATGATGAATCGGATGCTTGGTTCGATACTAGAATATAAGTATTATTCATATATGTTCAATAAAATGGAAATCTAACTCGAAGTGGAAGGGATAAAACGCTAGGAGAGGGAGGTGGTTGCGGCGGCTCGAAAAGCAAAGAAGTGGGGTTAGGTCTTAAAAGCGCGCTGAGCTTCGGCTATCCTCATTCTGTTACAAGAATCGCCTAGTAGAAGTAGTATCCTCCTCTGCTCCCAAGCTAAAAAACCTCAGTAGCAAGATGGATATAGAAATGTTGAATAAAATAGCAATGCATCCCTTCGGATCGCTTCCAGAAAAGAATTATCATGAGTTGTATGAACATCAAAATTATTTAGTAACATGTATGAAGCAAGACGATACTCGGATCATTTTTGAGCTTGATAGCGAATGTCAAATTAATCTACCGGACCGAATTTCAAGAGCAATAAACAAACATTACGATCTCTTTATTGAACTGTCTGAAAGAGTGCAAAGTTACAATTTATTTATAAAATATCATGGTTGCGATAGATTTGAATTCACTTATTAATGTAAAGAATCTATTTATTTCAATAAAGCTTATATATTTTTTTCCTTTGTAATATGTTTGTGGAGAGGTAAACAAGTCACGGGTGTTTCTATTAAAGCAGGTTTCGACTTGTCTTAATGGACACACAAGTGGCGACTTAAATGGAAGTACCTCACAGATGAGAGCGAAGGCTGGGGCTCTCATCAATATAAAAATAAAAAAAATTATGTAGTAGTGGGGTTAAAGAATAATGTTTCAGACAGTTTCAAGAAAAATGTTTATTTCAATAAAAGTTAGATCATACATATACATTTACTTTTTGTCTATCATTGATTTATAGTCTCCTTGTTTATCCATGAATTATGCGTGTTGTCAAATCCAAGCCATTTTACGAACACTTTATTGCCACGTTTTCTTAGAACTTTCTCTACGAGATAGACATCGGGATACATAGCTTTCTGTAGTTCTTGTTCGTAGAAACCACCAACAATGGGATTTTCTTGGTAATCTAGCAGATGGTATGTTGGAGGCTTTGTTCTCAAAATACGATGAATAGTAAAAATTTCTGTGGACCAGTTGGGGGTATATCCTTTTTCAAAAACGTGTTTAGACTTGCTCACTCGCACTTTATCACCTACATGGAATTTCGGTTTCTTGAAAAGTCGTCGGTCGTAAGAAAATCGTCTCAATACTTGCATTTCATTCTCTTTAGTCACATCTTTAGGCTTCATGTCTATTGTGCGATGTTTTCGGTTATTGTAAGATTCCAATAAATTGGGAAGAATGTTGAGCCATTTATAATTTCCTCGCAGACTAAATTTTTTCCACATATTATTTTTGAGTGTTCGATTGAAACGTTCACAAATGGATGCCTTAAGATTGCTGTACGTTGAGTATAGATTTATTTTATATTTTGTCATTAGATTCTGAAAATTTGTATTATAGAATTCTTTGCCTCTATCCACTTGAAGATTTTTGGGAATGCGACCCTTTTTTAATATAGATTCCATTGCACTAGCGACATCTGCACCAGTTTTTTGTTTTACCGGAACTGCCCAAGCGTATTTTGAAAATGTATCTATAATAGTTAATAGATATCGAAAGCCTTTGTTCTCTCTCGAATAGCCTTGCATCTCAACAAGATCAGCTTGCCACGTCTCGTCTATTCCACGTATATCGACTTTTCGACGTGGATAGTTGCGACGTGCTGGTTTATGGAGTTCGTCTACTACTCTTTGATGTTCCATTTTTAATATACTGTCTTAGCTCTTATGATTTTTTAATTTTAAAATCTCTCCTTTTTGTTTTTTCAATTCAACCTGTACGTAATTGATACTCGTTTGAAGGTTAGTTATTATACTCATAAGTGATGTAACATCAGCTTGAGAGGTTTTACGTAGCGTTCGTAAGTTTACTACGTCATTCTCCTGCTGGGGATCGGCTAGATTACAAATTCGTTTATTATCTACGTCGTAATGTCCGTCTTTGGTGATTTTGTAACCAATGCCAGGGGAACCCTTCTTTACTCTATCCAATTTACGCCCAAACACGTCAACGCTCATGATGATACTGATGATAAGTAGACTTATTCTTTTTTTATATATTTTAAAAATTCATTATGCTGATTCTTCATAGCAAACTCCAAATCTTTAATATTTTTTTGCATTCGAGTTATTTCACTCTTGAAAGTATTTATTTCAGCTTCAATCAATTGAGATAGAAAATCTAAATTTACTGCGTCATTGGCTTTATGAGGATAAGCAACGTTAGAAATTCTCTTATTGTCTGCATCATACTGACCATCTTCAGTAATTTTATATCCGATTCCTGGAGGACCTCGAGATCCGCCTCCTCCTTGTTTGTTGTTCAATTTACGTCCAAACACATCGACACTCATTATGATACTGGTGATTGATTAGCCTTAATCTAATATATATATTCTGCTTCGCGTAATTCTTCAATGATTGAATGAATTTCATTAACATGACTAGGATTACCAGCTGCTTGTTCAGCAATAAGCAATCTTAGCCGATCAACAAGCTCGTTTGGATTATCCCAATACACATAGTCAAATGAAGTCTTTTTCCTAGCGATTTTGTAAGTAGGTAAAATACCAGACCCGCCAATGGACTTTCGCTTCCTTCTACTGCTGTTGGTAGACAAATTCGGACCAATGAAATTTTTAAATTTTTTCAGATTTTTATTGCGGAAATCTCCATTTGTTTCATTTTTTTTTCTATACGCGTTGGTGTTTTCAAGAATTTCCATATAATTTTCTTTATCTAATGAACTAATCAATTGAGAATTAGGCTCTCTATGAAAGAGAAGTTCCATTAAACCATGAGTCTTAATATATTCTTTATTATTCACAATCACTTTATATTTTTCAAAATAAATGGGAGAGTTGCCAATTACACATTTGTTCTCTTTGAGGTGAACTCCGAATGTCTTGTCTAAATTATTTTTCTTTGTAGGCTCATATAGTAATCGAATATAGTCTCCAGAAATCGAATCATTCAACAGCTCTGAAGATAAATGGTCAACATTTTCAATAGCAGTAGCATTAGCAGTATCGTCGTTGTCGTCGTCGTCGGAATCATCGATAGTGTTCTCGAGATCATAGTCATTATCATCAATAGCGGATTCAAAAGTAGCGTCCAATGGTTGTATTGTTGTATCAAATTCATTGGTTGTACTATTAAAATAGCGAGTTTTATCTGTAGACTTATTAGATTTATAGCCTGCTTTTGATATCAATTTTACTTTTTTTTTCTTTTTCGTTGACTTTCCGGCAGTGTCATCATTATCCTTATCTATAGTTTTATCAGATGCCTCTACAAGCTTTTTTAATGGATCGACTATAGGTTTAAAAGTTTCATTCAGAGTCTTTTCAAAATTAGTTTTTCCTCGTTTTATTAGCTGATGTTTTCGTCTGATTGCATCACGAGCCTCGGCTAATTGTCGAAGCACATTCTTCTCTAGTTCAAAATCACCCATGTTGACGCTTACGTAATCTGAAGTGTAATAATATTAATCTACTCATTCAACGATATTTATAGCAAAAGAATCAAATCCCTTTCTATATCTACCATGATTTATTGGTCTATCTCGGTCGATAACCAGAAATCCATGATTATCATCTCTCCAGCATTTTGAACAAATTTCTTTAAACTTTTCGAAAGGCATATCTGAGTTTACATGATCATTGTAAATGTGTTTGATGTTTACGTCATCTTGACGAAACAATACTAATAAATTTACATTATCTCTGATAAGATGCTTTGGAATGCGAGCATAAGACTGACACAGATAAAAACTATCTACTTTTTTATGTCTTCCCATACAGAAAAATGCTCTTACGTTATCTTGCTTTTCAGTAGCTATATCGTCAAAAATCATAATGGAATTTGGTTGTGCTTCATCAGGTGAAACGACTGACTCATGCTCGCTGAATGCATAGTATTGCACCCCGTGAATAGGAGCCAATAAATCTTTCAAAAATTTATACTTGGGTTGATTAAGCGACTTTGAGTAGACATATATATTTTCAAACCTAAGACCGTTAGGATGAGTGATTAATGTTAGCAAACAGTTGGTTTTCCCACAATTACTAGGTCCACAGAATACTGCACGTATAATGTCTGGCAGTAGTTCACCATGTCTTTTTTCTCGTTTTTCTGTTTCCACTACTCTATCGAAATTTATGACTTGAAGCTTGAGAGGTTGCTCTTTGAAATCCATGTTGGCATTTCGCTGATTCAATGACAAATGAGCTCGCTAGCTATAAAAAGCATGCTTATATATTTTTGAACTCATTAACACATTGTCTTTCAAAGAGGTATGATCACTCATAATCGTCAAAGAAAGAGGGGTGGTGGTCTAGTAAACAAAATCATCAATAGCTTGCCTTTCGAAGCTCACTTGCCTGGTTATCAATACTGTGGACCTGGAACTAAATTAGAGAAACGATTGGCTCGAGGTGATTCTGGTATAAATCATCTAGACGCTGCCTGTAAAGAGCACGACATTGCTTATTCTCAAAATCGAGAAGACGTTGCAGCAAGAAACGAAGCAGATAAAATTTTAGCTAAAAAAGCTTGGGAACGAGTAAGAGCTAAAGATAGTAGTTTTGGGGAGAAAGCAGCTGCTTTTAGCGTAGCCAACATTATGAAAGTTAAAAGTAAGTTTGGTATGGGCGTTAAAATGACTAAGCGCGGAAAGAAACACCGAGGTAGAGGTCTAAAACAACGGCCAAAGAAGTGTAGAAAAAGTAAAAAACCAACTATTACTTTGAAAAAAATTATCAAGGCTGCTTCGAAGAGTGCAGTGCCTAGCAATAGATCGCTTTTAGTTATTCGTTCAGCATTGAAAGGTGCCAAAGAAGCTGTGAAAAAGGCTGGAGGTAGACGTAAAATAAATATACCCCGTATTTTACCTGTTCCATTTGCAGTTGGTGGAGCTCTTCCATTTTTAATTCCTCTATTTGCCGGCTTGAGCGCTATTGGAGCATTAGCAGGGGGAGCTTCTTCAATAGCAAAAGCAGTGAATAGCGCTAAGGCAGCTCAACATGAATTAAAGGAGTCTCATAGACACAATAAAACAATGGAAGCTATTGCTTTGGGTAAAGGTCTTTATTTGAAGCCTCATAGTAAAGGTTACGGTCTCTATCTGAATCCATATGCTAGTGGAAAGGGCTTAAAAAAAAAAAGCTCGAAGTAGCTCTACCTAAGCGTGCGCTGACTGATTTAGATATAAAAAAATACGCTCAAATATTTAAAATTAAGAATTTTCGAGGTGTTTTTATGCGTAACGCCTTGTCTGTTGATGGACCACGTTATCAAGAGTCGGCTGTTATAAATTTAGATGATAAAAATGGACCAGGCACTCATTGGGTTGCATATAAAAAGAAAGGTGATGAGGTTATTTACTTCGATAGTTTTGGAGATCTTCAACCTCCCGAAGATCTATTAAATTATCTTAAAGTTGATAGAATCAAGTACAACTATGTGAGATATCAAGATTTTAATACCTATAATTGTGGTCATCTTTGTCTCAAATTTCTTTCGAATAAACTATATAAAGCGCATACTCAATGAATAATAGTCATTTGATATATGTCTGTCATGGAGAATACACTAACATTGAGCCTCTCTGGAACTACATCGGTACTCGAAGTACATTATTTTCCTTCGATTGAGCTAACACCGAATAAAAACTACGTCCTCGGTCTAGTAGAGCTATTAACATTTAACTCAATACCTAATATTGACAAAGGAAATAATAAATTTTACGTCGGTGAGGAAGGTAAAGAAGAAGAAATTGTTTTACCGACGGGTAGTTATGAGATAGATGCTATTGAAAGTTTTCTCAAAGAGGCGCTAGCTCCTAAAGGAATATCATTTAGTTTAAAGGCAAACAATAATACTCTACGCAGCATCATTCAGTGTAGTCATCGAATTAATTTTAAACCTCAAGATTCTATCGCTTCGATATTAGGATTCACTAGACGCGTGCTTGTTGAAAATAAAACATATAGTTCTGATTTACCTGTAGCTATACTAAAAGTTAACGCGTTACGTGTAGAGTGCAATATTACTGCTGGTGCTTATATAAACGAGCGTAAAGTTCACACTATACACGAATTTTTTCCTGCAGTACCGCCTGGATATAAGATTATAGAAGCACCTTCACACATCATTTACCTTCCAGTCGCCGTCCGGAGCATTGATCATTTACAAATACGTATTGTAGATCAGGATGGAAACTTAGTTAACTTTCGTGGAGAAGTTATTACAGTTCGAGTACATATAAAAGCCTTATCATAATGGGTATAATTTATAATTTTAAGATTGGACGAGGGTATATTAAGAGTTCACAATGTCAACCAGCGATCAGTCAACAGAGAGCTACCACAGCGCTCACACGGCAGAACATTCAGTTCCTAAAAAGTCTAAAACTAAAAGTCATCGACAATCCTCGACGTGGCGGAAAATATACTGCGTATTAGTGTGCTGTATACAACAACAAAATGGACGAAATTCTAAATATTCATTCAGGTGTGGCATTCGATGAGTCTATAGCTCATTATGAAGTCCATGCACATCAGCCCTATTCATTGTCACAGTTCAATAATAGTGATGAAATTCGTATATCGATTCAACATCAAGATTTATGTCTACTACCTTCTCGTAGTATGATTCATATTCGTGGTCGATTAACAAAAGCAAACAACACTGCAGTGACTAATACTGAATTGATCAACAACGCCATCTGTCATTTGTTTGAGGAGATTCGCTATGAGATCAATGCCATTGAAATTGATAAAGTTAAAAATGTTGGATTGACAAGTCTCATGAAGAACTGGCTTTCACTCAATCCAAGTCAAAGTCTGATTGCTGAGAATGCTGGTTGGATTGGTAATACAGAGTCAAGAATCAACAACAATGGAGGTTATTTTGATGTGTCTATTCCTCTCAGTATGCTGTTAGGATTTGCTGAAGATTATAGAAAAATTGTAGTCAATGTTAAGCACGAACTCATTCTCACAAGATCGAGAAATGATTTGAATGCTACTATGACTATTCCTTTTGATGCAGTTGGACAAAATCCACCTACTTATGAAAAATTTAAAATTGATTTAAATAAGATCGAGTGGCTTATGCCCTATGTAGTTGTATCTGATAGAGAAAAGATTAAACTTTTCAATCACATTGGTCGAGATAAAGCAATTACAATGAGTTATCGCACCTGGGAGTTGTATGAATATCCAAAATTACCTGTCTCATCAAAGCATGTTTGGAGTGTTAAGACATCTAATCAATTGGAAAAGCCTCGCTTCGTTATTTTAGCTTTCCAGACTAAACGGAAAAGTGAAGCAGGTGTTAATGCTAGTAATTTTGATCACTGTAATATTAGTAATGTAAAACTATTTCTCAACTCTCAATGCTATCCGTATGGAAATCTAAATCTCAATATTACTCAGAATGAATATGCAATACTTTACGATATGTATGCTAATTTTCAAAGCGCTTATTACGGGAAAGAAAATGAACCGATGCTCAATAAAAATGATTTCATCGAAAAATTACCTCTGATCGTTATAGATTGCTCAAAACAAAATGAATCTATTAAAAGCGCGCCTGTTGATGTACGTCTCGAATTTGAGGCTAGAGATGATTTTCCTAACAATACTGCTGCTTACTGTTTGATTCTACATGATCGAATCGTGCAATACAATCCTATTAGCGGCGATGTTAGAAAATTAATTTAGAAAACTATAACAATGTGTAAATTAGGTTAAGATTTTTTTTTTTTTTAATAAAAAACATTTTTATATCATATATATTTTGTCTTATTTATTTATTTATTTATTTAGTCAACTTTACCCCATTCAAATTTTGAAAAACTCAAACTCGAAATGTATTGCTAGCGATACTAGCGCCACACTTTATTCTCTCTCTCTCTCTCTCTCTCTCTCTCTCTTAGCGTGAGTGTGAGTATGCATGGTACGAGTGAATGTTTTATTTTATTGTACTGATTTTAAATTTGACTGATAGATACTGACTGTTTTATATTAAGTTTATTTGTATTGATGTATTTAACGACGCTCTGTGATATTACTATTGTATTATATATTTTTAAGACTGATCGATTGTATTTGAGGCTGTGATATCATGGAAAGACTGAGTAACCAATAGACTGATTTTATAAATTTAAGTCATATAAGATGTTTAAAAATGACTGTAAAGGCCTCTATCTATTTTAATTTTGTAAATATTTTACAAATAAACGAATATCTCTCTCTCTCTCTCTCTCTCTCTGTATTTCATTCTCAAAATCAAACTAATTATATATGTGCTATAACAAATGTTCAAAAATTGCGTAATTGGCTGCTGGAAAGACAAAAACAAGTTGAATCAGAAGGGATTGATACAGTAGATAGATTTGATTGCGATTATATAAATTTATATAAAAACTCTAATGAATATTTTGAAACAGCTATGTCAACTACTGAACAAAAAGATTATAGACAAACCGTTCTTTATTCAATGTACAATTAATATTAATAAATAATAATTATTTCAAATATAATGTGTTCATTCATTATTATTAGTAATATAATAAAATAGTAACTACAGGAATAAAATAATAGTAACTACGGGAGTTGGGGTGGTTGGGTGGAGAGGATTGGGAATAGGAACGTCTCGAGACGGGAGCAGTCGAGAGACTGAGAGTCTCTCGCTCTCTCGTCATATAGAGCGGCACTTCCCACCACCGCGCGGAGAGAGAGAGAGCTAAAGCGCTCCCCACCACCGCGCGGCCAGCCGTATGCTTATACATTGGCCTATGCTTATACACTGTGCTAGAACATACCCGTATCCTTCAGCCGGGAGACCAAAACGCTCCCCACCACCGCGCGGCCAGCCCTATGCTTATACATTGGCCTATGCTTATACACTGGGCTAGAACATACCCGTATGCTTATACACTGTGCCAGAACATACTTTGCTTATCTACTGAATGATCTTGGACGCGGACACAGAAACTATTAAATTTCAAATAAATAAGAAATCACAAACGCTCAAGTACGCAAAT
>JAWWML010024747.1:0-13116 GCA_035047165.1 Ormyrus rosae
TTGCCATATCGTCAGAATGATATTAAAAAATTCTATTTACAAAATTAGTCACGAAATCTGCGATTTTCTGTACAGATAGAGACGTGGCCCTGCCCAGCATGAAAATCTAACCTCCAAACTTGGCAGAGATGCTTCCCATTACATTCTTAAGAAAACCCAAACATTGCCGTATCGTCAGAACGGTATTCAAAAATTTTATTTACAAAATTAGTCTCGGGATCTGCGATTTTCTGTACAGATTGAGACGTGGCCCTGCCCATCATAAAAATCTAACCTCCAAACTTGGTCCAGATGCTTCGCATTACATTCTTAAGAAAACCCAAACATTGCCATATCGTCAGAATGATATTAAAAAATTCTATTTACAAAATTAGTCACGAAATCTGCGATTTTCTGTACAGATTGAGACGTGGCCCTGCCCAGCATGAAAATCTAACCTCCAAACTTGGCAGAGATGTTTCCCATTACATTTTGAAGAAAACCAAACCATTGCTATATCGTCAGAATGGAATCCAAACAGTCTATTTACAAAATTACTTTCGAAATATGCGTTTTTTGGCACAGATTGACACGTTGCCATGCCCAGCATAAAAATCTAACCTCCAAACTTGACAGAGATGCTTCCCATTACATTCTTAAGTAAACCAAACCATTGCCATATCCTTAGAACGGTATTCAAAAAGTTTATTTCCAAATTAAATCGTTTAGAAAGCCTAGTATACTTGAGGAAGGTAGCTCCTGTTTTTATACTTTTTCTCTCCCCTTTTAAAATAACGTCGGATTTATTTATTTCATTTCTTTTTTATCATTTTTTTTCATTTGGTTTTTATAAGATATTGATCTTTAAAAAATAATAATTGAAAAAAAGTGTGCCTGTGTCACTCGCTCTCAGATTTACCCAGGATCAACGACGTGGACGTGGCGAGTTTCTGATCCCTTTGTGTGTGTGCGTGGGCGCGTATGTGTGCGCGCGCGCGTGTGTGTGTGTGTGTGTGTGTGTGTGTGTGGCTACGTGTGTGCGTGTGTGTTGTTTTTCTTAATTTTTAAAACATTTTTTTAATTTTTTTTTAATTTATTAGTATTATTTTCTTATTTTTTGACTATTTCCTTTATTTCTTTTGCAATTTTATTATAATTATACACGTACATGCTGTTACATCTTTTTAAATATTTTTTAAAGATGATACTTTAATGTTTTTTTATGTTGGACCATAACTTTTGAACAAATGAAGATTTTTGGATCTCTGTTTTTAATCGATGTGATTTCATTTAATTTTTCAAATGGCGGAAGTAAAAATACTCTACCAAAAGTGTTTGAACAAAAATCGATTTTTCTTAGCTTTTCGCTAAAAGAACTGATATATATAGCAAGAAAATCGCGATTTAACTGACCTTGTAGCTTGTTTCAATCGAGGTTTTGTTGTACGCGCTTTCGCGACTGCAGACGAATCGCGTTGCACTTGCATGCCCTTACGCTGAATTAATTTTTGAACTTATTATAATTTAAATTAAAGTTAAAATTAAAATAAATGTATTCGTGCTAAAATTCCATGGGCTACTGTAGGAGGTCTGGATCTATCTATCTTTTTATCTACTGCAAGTTGTCTGGTTCACGTTAAAGTGCAGCGCGATCCAGACAATTTGCAGTAGATAAAAAGATAGAACCAGACCACCTTCAGTAGCCCGTTGAATTTTAGCACGAATACATGGAAGATATCCATTTATTTTAATTTACATTAGAATAAATTAAACATTAAATATAAATTTAATTTATTATAATTTTAACTTTGAAATATAATAAGTTAAAATATAATAAGTTTAAAAATTAATTCAGCGTAATAGGATGCAAGTACAATGCGATGCAGGCAGCCTCTGCAAATCATTATTTATTTAACAATAATGTTTATTAATTAACAAGTGTAATTGACTTTAATTTTTTTTATTAAGTTTATACACAATAAAATGTTATGTAACTTTTTCTTTGAATACTTGCAGAAGGCATTCAAGACATCTGTTTAAATAAATTATAAACATAAAAGCAGGTGAAAAAGAAATAATTAAAATGTAGAGCCGCTGTCACGTCTATTTTTATTAGTACATTATGCAAGATGGGGAAAATGTAATCTACTTCTCGCGGGTGTGAGGTGTTCTACATTAGTCGGCGCCGAGGGCACCGAAGGCACCCGAGAGAGAGACGATGTTTAAAATCTCATTCGTGTCTCAAAGCTCTGATCTGAACAATCTGAGCTTTTTCCCAACTCAGGGACGAAATAGCCTTCATTTCACGCTAGAAAGCAGCGTTAAAAAATCCAACATTTCAAGTGTTTGACTGTGATTCCTGGATGAACCTCAAATAAGATTAATTTTTAGAAAATTAATTCAGTTATTAATTAATCAGTTCTTTTTTACCATTTTCAAATAAAAAAAATTGTTTAAACAAGTCAGAACATATTAAAAAAAATTCTTAAGAATTAGCTAATTTTTAATGTAATAAACGATATACACTCTAAACTCTAAAGAGTAAAATCTGGATAAAATTTGAGTTAAATGGAATATAGGATTTTGAGCAAAGTAAAATATAGGAGTTTTTCTCTTCATAAAGAATGATTTAATGATTTTACACATTTGAAAACGATTAAAATATACTTTTTCAAGTTTATAAAGACGAAAAGCTTTTCATAATTGATGAATAGAATTAGTCAATGATGAGTTTACTGTTTTGGGAAAGAATAAAGTGAACGTTTTCTACTTTATGAAGAGAAACGATTTACTGTAACTTTACAAAAGAATTATTAGATATAATTATTTGATAAGGATTTATTTATTATATATTATAATTTATTTTTTTATTTTCAATATCTTCTTAAAAACATTAATTTGGGATTCCATACTAATCATTTGCTCCTTCAAATCTTTTTTATCCTTGCGAAGGTTGATAATTGTCTGAAAGAAAAAAGTTGTTTTATTACGTACAATTGTAGAAATATTTGTAGAAATATGAATAAATAATTATTTTTTACCATTCTTTTTTTTTTAGAGTCAGTTTTATAATGTAGCATATCGCCGAATAGATGTTCATAGGGGTACTTTGCTTGGGCATCCTCCCAAGACTTAAAGCCCCATGGAGGTCGGTACTGATAGCTTGATCTGAAATGCAGAAATATAAAAAATAATTTATTGATGACAAAAAGAGCATGAAAACGAAATTGAAATGTAGCCCCCTTCAAGATTTTAAATGAGATTCGTTAAAAAAAATCATTTTTTTTTATGTAATAAAAGCATATAATACTATTATAAAATCTGTATATAGTTTTTAACCCATTGCTTTATTTCAAAGGAAATGGGTTTTTATGTTTTTAATAAAGGAGTGAAAAACATGCCAAATCCAAAGGAAAATCTATTTTGATTAGTTGAAAATAAAATTTATTTTAAATATTTAAAAAATGAAGTTGTTTTTATAAAGCAAGATTACTTATTAGTAGATATTGATAACTCTATAAAATCAAAACTTAATAACAACGGTGTAAATGATAAACATATTGAATTTACTTCTGTTTTTGAAAATATTAATAATATAAAATTACAATTACATTCGTTACAAACTAAATTAAAACCTTTAAAAAAAAGAATTATTAAAAATTTTGAAAGTAAAAAAATAAATTCTTTTAAATATTTTGTTATTAAAATTTGAGACATTGAAAGTGAGATATTAAGATTTAATCTTCTTATCAAGATATAAAAAATAAATGCGAAAATGTAGTGAAATTAAATACTAAAGCAAATGAACTTTTATGTAAGATAGAAAAAAGACATTATGATTTAAAATTAGATAGAAACCAATTGATTCAAAAAAACCAAAATCTTAAAATAGTATTGAAAGTAATGCTAGTGAAATTAGTAAATTAGAGAAAGAAAATCAAGTACGTATCTATTTTATAGATATAGATTAAAATAAATGATTAATTTAAAATTTTGAAGGCGGTTGCATTTCCTTTCTGAATCCTCGCTCAAGAAATTTTTTATAATGACTGCAGTTGTATTATGTCTGTGCACATTATCATTGAAACAGTAGTCGACTGCTTGTAGAATTATGTGGACATACATAATACAACTGCAGTCATTATAAAAAATTTCTTGTGCATGGATTCAAAAATGAAATGCAACTGCTTTCCAAATTTTTAATTAAAACTATCTATATCTGAATCAAATACTTCAGAAGCACTTTCAATTCCAGAATCTTTTAATTTAATTTCTTGTTTTAATTCTTGATTTTGTTTCATAAGAAATTTTTTATAATGACTGCAGTTGTATTATGTATGTGCACATAATTCTACAAGCAGTCGTCTACTGTTTCAATGATAAGTAATAATATATTATATTATGATTTAAGTTTACGAGTTTAAACAGAAACTTATCTAAGAGATGTAAGTGACAATCAATTTGCAATATTCATTACTTACAATGATAGAGTAGTCGCTTGCTTGTAGAATTATGTGTACAGATATAATACAACTGCAGTCATTATAAAAAATTTCTTGAGCGTGGATTCAGAAAGGAAATGCAATCGCTTTCAAACTTTTAAATTACTCATTCAATTCAGAAAACATTTCTTTTTAAATTTCTTAAACTAATTAAATTTAAAATTGATTTTTTAATTTACTTTATTTTGGTTTATTTCTAAGTTAAATATGATAAAATTAAAATTTTGAAATAGATGCAAATTTTATTTTTTTAAAATTTTACTTTTAAGACCTTTACTTTTACTTTTAAAATTTTACTTCACAAAAATTTTGAAATAGTTGCAAATTTCATTTTTTTAAAATTTTACTTTTAAAACCTTTACTTTTACTTTTAACATTTTACTTTACAAAAATTTTGAAGTAGTTGAAATTTTATTTTTTTATCCATGCACAGGAAATATTTTAGAAGTATTATAAAGATACTGACTGCTGACTTTGCTGCGCTCCACCCTGAGCAGTGGACCCATCCGGAGTTTTGTTCGTACCCGCAGTATTGGGCGGTTGATCGTCTCCTTTATCACCAATTTCCATTGCTTCCTTTGATTGTTGGTTATTCATCCTCTTCCAGCTGAAATTAGAATAAAAATTGTAAATTATAATTTACTCATTAAAAATACTATTTTAATTAATACTTACTTGTTTACAGGAACTAAATACTTTTGTTCTCGTTTATATCGATTTCCCCAGCTTTTACCTCCAAATTTTCTGTTAGCTCTTGATCGATCCATGGCAGAATGACAAATGATGTTCAGGCCTCCGAATCCGCACGAAGTGTTTTCGCGGAAATCGACTGAGCCGGCGGGAGCGAGCGGGAGTTTAGCAGAAGCAATCGGCATTTGTTTAATGCATTTTGCCACCGCCTGATCGCGGGGGGGAGCTCATTCTGCTCTAAGCAACTACACCGTTCGCATCTTAATTATTATTTTCGCATCTTAATTATTATTTCTCATCGGAATTTTTTGTTAAATTTCATTGGAATTTATTTCATTGGGATTTATTTATTTTAAATTTCGTTGAAAAATATTTTTGGTTTTTTTGCAAAATTATTTTTAGTTTATTTAGTTTAGTTTAGTTCAGTGTAGTTTAATTTCGCGTAGTGTACTGAAAAATGAGTTCAATCAACGACACTCTCGACAATCTCCAACTCCAAGTTGTTGCTGAAGAGTTGGTAAACAATTTTAAACACGCGGATGAAGTCGTGTTTAATAAATTCATTCTGGATAAGGTACTTTTATATATATATATATAAGATATAATCATGTAAAATTTAGCTCATGAAAAATTGCTTTTAATTCGTCAAATATCAATTCTTTATAAATGGTTAAAAATAATTTAATTTACTGAATAGAACTAGTTAGTTTTACGCGTAAAAATACCTGAAAGTTATACAATTATACATTATTATTTTTTTCTAGAAAGGAATGTAAAAACCTCAAATTCGTATATGCGTTTTTGATAAAAATGTTCTCCCTCGGCTTTCTTTAATAAAAGCTATTTAACTTTATCTAGAAAAACTCGTAACAGCCTCTGCGGCGAGGGGGGGACTGCGATATGGTCATTTTCAATAGTCTTAGATGCAGTGGTCAGATCCCGGTTGCATGCTGTCCTTTCAAATTCTATTCGCCGCGATTTTTGTTTTATACGCTTTTAGTTTAACAAACGCTTAACACTTCGCCCGCTCATCTGAAATCTATCTTTCTCTCTCTCTCTCTCCCGTTCACACCCGATTCAGCTATTCTCTCGCAGTCTGTTCGAAAAGAAAAAGAAAAAATTTAAACAATTAATTGAGTGAGATAATTGAGTGTAATTTGTGGGAGCGACAGATTTTACGATATATTTTATAATACATAGATACATGAAAAAAAAACAAAAAATGAGAGAGAGAGAGAGAGAGAGAGAGAGAGAGAGAGAGAGAGAGAGAGGGAGGGAGTGTCAATCGTAGAGAAAATGAGGATAACGCGAGGAGATCGAGAAGAAGGCGTGTGTCTGAATGAGATCAAGTGAATGCGTGAGACAGAAAAACAGAAATTAATTAGCAGCCGGATGAAGAGAGGACAAAACTCTAAACGGGAAGATGCCGAGGCGCAATCGAGTCCGGCTTTTTTCTAGGAGGAAATTCGAAATTCTCGGGGGCAACTTATAAATCTAGCAGTCAAATCGTGGAGAGGAGGAAATTTTCCTTATTGCACTGAGACGAGTTCCAGTAAGAAACACGAATAAACAAACGAACGAACGACGTATGTAGGCGGCGAAAGATAGCGAGAGATGATAGAAAGATTTTTAGAAATACATGGTTCATTTACAAATTTTCCGCCTTTCTCCGCAGCGAACATGATGTTAAAAATCTGTTGCCGTTCTTCCAACAGACTCTTCGAATCGGTTGTCTATCATGTAAAGCCCCTTTTCCTTCCCTTTTCTTTTTCAGGCCTTACATTGCAATATTTGTACTTTTCCATCTTGTAGCCTCGATATACAAGGTCTTCAAAAAGTATCGGACCCCTCCCCCCCCCTCCCCCTTCTGATTCGATATTTGATATTTTCATATTTTTTAAAGACCTTGTATAATAAATTATATTAATAAAATTTAAGCGATCAGTCTGCTTCTATAGATTCTTGCCACCTTTTTCGTAAAATTTATTTGTAATTGTTTAATCATTTTTTTCGCATTTATTTGTTTACATTTATTTATTTATTTTTTTGCATTTTACGAATCAAATACAAAATGTAAAAAATATTACTATAATTTATGGCAATCGAGGGATAGTATTTTAAAATAGAAAATTTCACAATTTATGGTTTGTAATTTTACAAGAATGGTTTAAAATTTTATCCAATTTCATACAATCTATTTCCTGTAAATTTTACAAAAATAGATTGCAAATTTTATAAGAATGGTTTGCAAATTTACGGTGCCTATATCCGGTTATATGGATAATTGAAAACTGGACGATTCGACACATGAACGCCCGGCGACAGGAGACAGCTGGCGGAAAGTCGCACCAAGCGAGGAGCGCTCGCTCGCCGCGATCGCTTTTTCTCTCGTCGCGGCTTCTACGCGTATACGTGCGCCAAGCGAGGAGCGCTCGCTCGCCGCGATCGCTTTTTCTCTCGTCGCGGCTTCTACACGTATACGTGCACCAAGCGCTCTCGTCCTCTAGTGTTTCACAGCGCTTTCTCAAAATATTGACCAATTAAGCATTCTAAATTATTCACTAAAATTCTTGTACAAATAAAAATCAAATGTTCAATACAAGAATCGCAAAATACTCATCTGCTATAATAAATCAAGTTTACATTTACTTATAAACATTTTAAAATTAAATAGCTGATTAAGGAGGTTGTTATCAAAATTTGCCTCTTTAGGTAATTTAAATCTGACAGTTTCAATAGCAACATATGTAAACTAAGAATACTTTATGTACAAATAAAAAGATTAAAATCGTATGTTTTTATAGTGTAATGGCAAAGTGCATGACTTTCAAATATTAAAAAATTCAAATCTTAAATTTTGAACACCTAGAATAAAGTACTAATATATAGAAATAATTGTGGCCTACCCGTATATCATTTTTTAGATGAACAAGATTGAAGTAATTTTTTTTTTAATTTACAAAAATTAATGCATGAACAAATCATTAAATTTTTAGGATGAACTAAAAGTTTAAATTTTAATGATTATAGTAATTTATTTTCCAACAAAATGTTGCAATTGGTAAAACCAGAGAGAGTTAAAAAACTATTACGCTTTATTCAAAAAGTAAATTTATATCGTACCACTTTATCTAAGTCTAATTCTAGTGATAAAGAATATTCTAAAAAATTATTGAATGATTAAAATAATTTAACAAAATTAATGAAAATTATTGAAGCAAAAGACATCCAGTGGCACGGTAGTACCGCGGAGGCGAGTTTGAAAAGCAGACGACGCGGCACCCGTACCACTATTTACTTCTGATTTTTTATAATTACAATTAAATTCGTTACGAACTAGATAGCGAGAGATGATTGAAAGATTTTAAGAAATACATAGTCCATTTACAAATTTCTCGCCTTTCTCCGCAGCGAACATGATGTTAAAAATCTGTTGCCGTTCTATCAACCGACTCTTCGAATCGGTTGTCTATCATGTAAAGCCCCTTTTCCTTCCCTTTTCTTTTGCAGGCCTTACATTGCAATATTTGTACTTTTCCATCTTGTAGCCTCGATATACAAGGTCTTCAAAAAGTATCGGACCCCTCCCCCCCCCTCCCCCTTCTGATTCGATATTTGATATTTTCATATTTTTTAAAGACCTTGTATAATAAATTATATTAATAAAATTTAAGCGATCAGTCTGCTTCTATAGATTCTTGCCACCTTTTTCGTAAAATTTATTTGTAATTGTTTAATCATTTTTTTCGCATTTATTTGTTTACATTTATTTATTTATTTTTTTGCATTTTACGAATCAAATACAAAATGTAAAAAATATTACTATAATTTATGGCAATCGAGGGATAGTATTTTAAAATAGAAAATTTCACAATTTATGGTTTGTAATTTTACAAGAATGGTTTAAAATTTTATCCAATTTCATACAATCTATTTCCTGTAAATTTTACAAAAATAGATTGCAAATTTTATAAGAATGGTTTGCAAATTTACGGTGCCTATATCCGGTTATATGGATAATTGAAAACTGGACGATTCGACACATGAACGCCCGGCGACAGGAGACAGCTGGCGGAAAGTCGCACCAAGCGAGGAGCGCTCGCTCGCCGCGATCGCTTTTTCTCTCGTCGCGGCTTCTACGCGTATACGTGCGCCAAGCGAGGAGCGCTCGCTCGCCGCGATCGCTTTTTCTCTCGTCGCGGCTTCTACACGTATACGTGCACCAAGCGCTCTCGTCCTCTAGTGTTTCACAGCGCTTTCTCAAAATATTGACCAATTAAGCATTCTAAATTATTCACTAAAATTCTTGTACAAATAAAAATCAAATGTTCAATACAAGAATCGCAAAATACTCATCTGCTATAATAAATCAAGTTTACATTTACTTATAAACATTTTAAAATTAAATAGCTGATTAAGGAGGTTGTTATCAAAATTTGCCTCTTTAGGTAATTTAAATCTGACAGTTTCAATAGCAACATATGTAAACTAAGAATACTTTATGTACAAATAAAAAGATTATAATCGTATTTTTTTATAGTGTAATTCGAAATATTGCTTATGAAAGTAAAAACGTGGTTTGATACAATAAAAATTTTTGTTTTTTATCTGATTTCAATATGGTTAAGCTTATTTTGTTCTATACATATTTACCTATAAATTTACCGTAGGAAATGGCAAAATAACTTGTGAGAACAAAGTTATACTTAATTGTTATGTGAAAACCCAGCAGCTGAAGCGTTTTAAACAAATAAGTATAACTTTGTCATCACAAATTATTTTGCAATTTCCTATGTAGTAAATATGTATAGAACAAAATAAGCTTAACCACATTGAAATCGGATAAAAAATAAAAAATTTTACTCAAACCACGTTTTTACTTTCATAAGCAATATTTCGAATTACACTATAAAAAAAATACGTTTTTAATCTTTTTTCTTGATTATAAAGTACTCTCATTTTACATATAATGCTATTTAAATTATCAGACTTAAATTACTTAAAGAGACAAACTTTCTACTAAATCCTCAATTTTGTCAAGACAACCGCCTTAAGTCATAAAAAGAAAGTGTATCCAAAATAATTTTTAATAATAAAAATAATTAAATTCCTACACTTTCGAATAGATAATCCTAGCGGCGTTTTAAAAATATTTAAAACATTTTGTGATATCAAATGTTGCTAAATAAAAAGAACCCTTTATTTATAATGTACTGAAAATATCACAATTTATTTTTGTTTAGCTCACTTAAAAAACTGTACCTCAAAAATACCAAACCATTTCAACATTTTTAAAAAGGAAGTACCTGATTAATTGTTAGCTTAGAAAAGAGTAACAGGAATATTAATAAAACAAATAAAATTACTGCTCTCAAGAGAAATTGCTTTTATTTGCGGCGCAGCTCAAAATTTTTCTACGATCATTAAAAAATTGCACAAGACCTTTTTGAGCGAATAAATGACACTCGGCAATCTTAAAATCCAAAACGTGCTTTTTTACATGCAAAAATTGCGTTTTAAAATCCTGGATTTGTGGAGATCTGCAATTCTGTACACACATACAGAGTGGGGATACAGTCTGTACCCCATAAGTGGGGAGCGCCTCCTCGCTAAAAAAAAGTTAATTAATTAAGCTTTTTAAATTATGAACTAAAACTTTTGCGCAAATAAAAATGCGATAATAAAATAAGATATTAAATTTGAAAACTAAGGAACTAATTGAGAGACAGAGCTAGGGAATACGAAATGACCTTTAATACTGAATAATTTCAATTTCGTATAATTTAAAAAAATAATGTTAACAGATGAACAATGGTTGAAAGATATTATTTAAAATACTGTTAAAACGTTTTATTTGATATTGAATATTTCTAAATATTATTAAATAAATAACTATTCGAAATATCTTAAAACCGTTTTATTTGTTATTAGATATTTTTAAATAAATGTCTTTCTTAACAACGCACTAAATATCACCATTTAATTTTTATTACAGATTAATTATTAACTAATTTTAATTTGCTGAGGCTTCGGTATTTAAAAAATACCGAAACAATTGTATAATTTGTAAGTAAAAAATCTTGTAAAAACAGAAATATCAATACAAAAAAAAAAAAGAAAAAAAATGAAATTACTATTCACGAGAACCATTCCAATTATTCGCTTAAAATTTTTCTACGGGCAGTAAGAAGTTTACAAGACCTTCTGGATTGTGAAAAATGGAACTCGAGAGCGAAGTCTTTAATCAAAAAATGTACTTTTTTACGAAAAAAAGTACGCTTAAACCGCTAGACGTAACGTTTTTCAGCAATAATTGACTATTGCAAATAAGAATTTTAAAGAACATGGCACGTCAAACAAAAATGAAGACAACGAAGTACCAATTATTCAACAGAATCTGTGCATTCAAACTTTTAAGCAATTTTAAAAACAGCTTTTTAAATAATTAAATACTGTAACAGTTTCTTAAAATACAGAAATGTGCTAAAATGTTTTTTATGTACAAAGTCAGAAAATAAATTTAAGAATATCCGAATTTTTAGGTCCATTTCAAGTAAATTTACACAGTGTGAAATTTTTGCTAAGAAATCCAATATTAAAATAGTACATTGTGCAAGAAGAGGAGAAAATAAGCTATTTCTAGCGAGTCTGAAATAGCTTTTCTTCCCGTCTTACACACCGTATTACCCAACGTGTTTTTTTTAACGAAGGCATGAAAAATCACCTTTTGGTGTCAGAAAATTGGATAGATGATCATGTGCATTTCAACTCGTGCACAGAGATCGTAAAAAATAGCTTGAAGCAGAAAAAACCGACTTTTTTCTCCAGTAAGCCCCGCTGACGTTGGGAAAAAGAGCTTTTTCCCCGTTTGAACACAAAATTTTCTGAAAAGCTTGAAATGCACGATTTTCTAGGCTGCTTTCTAGCAACAAAAGAGGCCTACTTCAGGCGTGAGTTGAGGAAAAGCTACCTCAGACTCGGGTGCAGTGTTTTCAGCACGAATCGGAGATGAGAGTAAAGAAGGCACCCGAGGCATATACCTCAGCCTCGAAGAAATAGCTTATTTTCTCTCTATCTGTGCCGAAAATCGCAGGATCCATGACTAATTTTGTAAATCAAGTTTTTGAGTACCATTCTAACGATATGGTCGTAGTTTGATTTTCATAAGAATGTAATTCGAAGCATCTCTGCCAAGCTTGAAAGTTAGATTTTCATGCTGGGCAGGGCTACGTCTCTATCTGTGCCGTAACTGGCAGATTTCGAGACTAACTTTGTAACTAGCATTTTTGAATACCATTATGACTATATGGCAGTGATTTGATTTTCTTAAGAATATAATACGAAGCATCTCTGCCAAGTTTGGAGGATGGATTTTCATGCTGGGTAAAGCTCCCTCTCTATCTGTTATGGAATTCACAGATTTCGAGACTAACTTTGCAAAAAGAATTTTTGAATACCATTCTGACGACATGGCAGTGGTTTAGTTTTCTTCAAAATGTAATGCGAAGAATCTCCGCCAAGTTTACAGGTTAGATTTTCATGCTATGCAAGGCTCCCTCTCTATCTGTGCCGGAATTAGCCGGTTTCGATACTATTTTGTAAATAGAAGTTTTGAATACCATTCTGACGATATGGCAGTGGTTTGGTATTCTTAAGAATATAATACGAAGTATCTCCGCCAAATTTGGAGGTTAGATGTTCATGCTAGACAGGGCTACGTCTCGATCTGTGAGGTAACTGGGAGATTTTGAGACTAACTTTGTAACTAGCATTTTTGAATACCGTTCTGATGATATGGCAGTGCTTTAGTTTTCTTCAAAATGTAATGCGAAGAATCTTCGCCAAGTTTAGAGGTTAGATGTTCATGCTAGACAGGGCTACGTCTCTATCTGTGAGGTAACTGGGAGATTTTGAGACTAACTTTGTAAATTGAATTTTTGAATAC
>JAWWML010024758.1:0-15156 GCA_035047165.1 Ormyrus rosae
ACAACTCTTTGAATTGTTCATATGACATGTCGGAATTAACGTGATCATTGTACGCATGCTTTAAATTCATGTCGTCTCGTCGAAATAACGCCAACAAATTAACGTTATCTCTAACAAGATGTTTTGGAATTTCAGCATAAGTTTGGCATAGATAAAAGCAATTTACTTTCTTGTGCTGACCCATACAGAAGAAAGCCTTAACGTTATCTTGTTTTTCACAAGCAATGTCATCGAAAATCATGATTGAATTGGGAAATGCTTTGTCTGGATCAACTACTGCACTGTGTTCGCTAAATGGAAAATACTGCACATCATCTAATGGCTCCAATAATTCTTTTAAGAATTTATATTTTGGCTGATTTAATGATTTTGAATAAACATAGACATTTTTTAATCTGATTCTATTGGGATGCGTTATCAGGGCGAATAAGCTGTTGGGTTTACCATAATTCGATGGCCCGCAAAAAACAGCTCTTAAACTGTCTGGAAGTAGTCTCCATGTCGTTTTGCTTTTTATCTTTCTCCACAACAGCGTCAACATTCACTATTGGAAGCTTCACTCGCTGCTCTTTAAAATCCATGTTTACCCTGAAGTTTTCGAATTACAACTGAAGGATTGAGTATAAATAGAACGCTTATATAGCTTGAGCCAGCAGTTGCACACTGAACTTTGAAGAAAGATGATCGTATGCAACAATCAACGTCAACGACGGTGAAAGGGTCGGGGGCTAGTAAATAAAATCATTAATAAATTGCCTGTTGAACTTCACATACCTGGATATCAATATTGTGGACCTGGAACTAAACTAACAAAACGTTTAGTTCGAGGTGATCCCGGAATCAATCCTCTGGACGCAGTTTGTAAAGAGCATGATATAGCGTATTCAAAGAATAGTGAGCACGTCGAAGTAAGAAACGTCGCAGATAAAATTTTAGCTAATAAAGCTTGGAATCGAGTTTCAGCTAGAGATGCTCAGATTGGTGAAAAAGCTGCTCCTTATGCTGTAACGAACGTTATGAAATTAAAATCTAAATTCGGTGTGGGGCTTAAAAAGAGAGTGAAGAAAAATAAATCAAAAATGATTTCGCTGCAAAAAGTGATTAAAACAGCTAAATTCAAATCAATGCCTAGTAAAAGCGCAAAGACAGCTATTCGCACTGCACTGCAAAAGGCTCGAGATGTTAAAAAAACTGGCGGTAAAAGGAATATAAAATTTCTGAGGATTCTACCTATTCCATCAAAAGCAGGTGGAGTTCTACCGTTCTTGATACCATTATTCGCTGGTTTAAGTGCAACCGGTACGCTTGCTGGTGGAGCTGCCGGAATAGTCAAAGGAATCAACGACGCAAAATTTGCTAAAAAACAGTTGGAAGAAAATAAAAGGCATAATAGCAACATGGAAGTTATAGCTTTAGGTAAAGGATAATTTCTTAAACCTCACAAACAGGGGTTTGGTATTAATCTCAAACCTTATAAGGGAAACGGTAAAAAAAAAGACCTTTGATGTAAGATTACCTCGTTGAGCACTTAATGATTTTGACTTGTTGAAATATGAAAAATTTTAAAGATTCCATATTTTCGAGGCGTTTTTATGCGAAATGCGCTGTCTGTTACCGGTCCTCGATATCGCGAATCTGCTACAATAAATCTTGATAATGCAAGTGGTCCTGGAACACATTGGGTCGCTTACAAGAAACGAGGTGCCGATGTCATATACTTTGATAGTTTCGGTGATCTTCGTGCTCCACTAGACTTTATGTCATACATTGAAGTTGATGAACTCAAATATAATCACGATAGATATCAAGACTTTGACACTTACGTATGCGGACATCTCTGCTTACAGTTCTTGAATGGAACACTTAAATTCGCTCATTCTTAATTCAGCACTCGTTGAAGCAACATCTCAATGTGGGCCGGAGCTCTGGAAAACCTGAAAACCGAAATCAGCAGCAGCAGCAGCAGGGGCAGCAGGGGCAGCAAACTGCTGCGGAGAGAGAACGTTTTCGTTCACAGAGATATGATCGTTGGCAAAATAATAATAATGACTCGCAAGATCGTATAAATTTCAATAATAACTCTATAAATGAGAGAAATCGAAACAATTGATGCTATATAAATAGCAGCATCCGTCATATACAGCCAGTATTAATTATGCAGTCATGGGAGATTCCATTAACTCTAACTCTTTCAGGTACTTCGTCTACTCTCAAAGCCCAAGATTTTCGGCCAATCGAACTTTCATCGAATAAAAATTACGTGCTCGGCTTGGTCGAATTGTTAACTTTTAATTCCATTCCCAACATAGACAATAATAATAATAAATTTTACGTGGGTGAAAAAATTATTACATTACCCATTGGCAGTTGCGAAATCGAAGATATCAATAAATACCTTCGCAATAGATTTTCGGCTGAAAATATTACCATCGATCTCAAGTCTAATAATAATACACTTCGCAGTGTGATAAAAAGCAGTCATTCAATTAATTTTAGCCATCAAGATTCTATTGGTCGACTGTTAGGCTTTACACAATGCATTCTTGACCCAAACTTCACGTATAGCTCTGACTTGCCAGTGACTATTCTCAGAGTTAACGCTCTGAGAGTAGAGTGCAACATCACCTCAGAAGCCTATATAAACAGACAAGAAGTACACACGATTCATGAATTTTTTCCTGCAGTTTCACCAGGATATAAAATAAATAAAGTTCCCTCGCACGTTATTTATCTTCCAGTAGCCGTTAAGTGCATAGATCACTTACAAATACGTATAGTTGATCAAGACGGAGACTTGGTTAATTTTCGAGGAGAAGTAATAACTATTCGATTACATATTAAGCAATTATAATGGGTATTGGTTACAATAGTAAGAATCCATGCGGAAGCTATATAAGCAATAAAACATGCGATCTTTCCATCAGTCGAAAACCGATAGTCAAAGTGTTAACACGGTGAAACGTACAATTTCTGAAAAGTCTAGGCTTAAAAGTTGTTCTTGGTGGAAAATAACTTGTCTAATTTTTTGCTGCTTTCAACGCAATGGAAGAAATTCTAAGCATACAGTCTCCTGTCGCTTTCAATGAGTCCCTGGCTCATTACGAAATTCATGCTCATCAACCGTATTCTACTTCTACTTACAATAACAATGATGAAATTCGCCGATCTGTACAACATCAAGATTTATGTCTGTTACCGTCTCGAAGTTCACTGCATGTATACGGTCGATTAGTAAAAGCTGATAGTAATGCTGTTGAAAATACAACATTCGTCAATAATGCCATTTGTCATTTATTCGAAGAAATTAGATACGAATTAAACGCCATAGAAATCGATAAATGTAAAAACGTTGGATTGACTAGTCTCATGAAAGGTTGGGTATCACTAAATCCCAACCAAACGTTAATAATTGAAAACGCTGGATGGATTGATGTTGAAGAAACACAAAAAATCACTAATGATGACGGCTATTTTGATATTTCTATCCCTCTGAGTATGATTCTTGGATTTGCAGAAGACTATCGCAAAATCGTAGTTAATGCAAAACATGAACTGATTCTTACGCGCTCATCCAATTATTTAAATGCAATTATGCAAACGCGAGAATTTCTAAAAACTTTTCTAACCCATGATGATTCTAGGCTAAAATATTTCTAGGCCCAAACATTTCTAGGCCAAGTCATTCTGGGCTAGATGGCCTAGAATCATCACAGCTTATCTACTGATATCTTCCATCTTTTACAAAGAGTGGCTGATGAACTTACCCATATACACAGTGTACATAATCTTACCATCGGTTTTACGGTGTAATTTGGCCGTAAGGGATTATATACCGAAAAAATTTCACAAAAAAAATTTTTTTTATTTGACCTTTTGATTGTATACTTTATCCAAAACTGGGAAAAAAATGTTCATGCACAAATTTGAAAAATTTTAAAAGTTACAGCTTAAAGGGGTTATATACTCATAATTGATATGATTTTAAATGACCTGTGAAACAAACAATAGAAATTTAAATTAATAATAGTTTATACTATCTATATAATAAAAATATAGCTCATTCTGAATCAAATGAGCCGAGACAGAAGTCTGTAGGTCTAATTGTTTCACAGATATTTCAATTTTAAGTTTTTTTTCTTTTGGCGTCAACTCCAGTTTGAACCATTGGGTGGATTGGTATGAAACAGGGTTTAAAATATTTGTTTTTGATGTAATTTAGGGCCAAAGCTCTGCAATAGTGGAATTTTTTTGATTTAATATTTTTAAATCAAGAAAAAACTGAAAAATTTTCTTAAAATTTTGGAATTTTATCAGTTTTTCATGATTTAAAAATACTAAATCAAAAAATTCCACTATACAAGAGCTTTGGCCCTAAATGACAAAAATTTTAAGCCCTGTTTCATGCCAATCTGTGGAACGGTTCAACCAGGAGTTGACGCCAATCTCCTAAAAACCAAAGTTTTCAGAAAACAACAATAAAAGATCTTGTTAATTTCTTCTGAAAATATCACTCTCTGCACAGCACTTATTTTTTAAACTATAATTACTACTTTTATTGAATATTTAAAGCTAATTAAAGATGTTCTTTTCGCACTCCAATACTATGTAGAAAAGATAACTGAACTCTTCTACAAACAATTAAGACACTTCTTTGCGAACACTTCAGATCAGCATTAGTTGAATAATATCTGGATCATTACTAAATCCAGAACTACATGATTTCTTGTCCAAGAAGTAAAACCTTCTTATAGTCCATATGCATCATGTTCAAAGCAATATATCTGTAATATGAAGTATGCTACCATATACATAACTTCTAAAAATGTACATGTATAACTGCACTTACACACTACACTTTTATAATAATTTTTTAAACACAACACTATCAAAAAATACCAAAAAGTAATGGTCCTACTCTTAAGCCTTATGTTGACTTGAAATGAAAGTTCCTTTTAGCTTGACAGCTTGAAATGATAATGGAACTTTAAAATTTACCTGTTTGGAAATAGTAGCACTGTATCCAAGAGTGTTTTCTTTGAAGAAATTAAATGATTTGCTTCACTTGTAAACTTTGCTTCAAAGAATAAACAAACATGGTTAACCTCAACGCACGCTTGAGGCAAAACATTAGAACTAAAAAGCAATCAAATAGCGAACAAATAATATAACTGTTATAGCGAGACGTAACAAATGAGGTCAGCGCCGTGCAATAGCAGACCATGGAATTTGTTTACATAAACAAATAATTAAGATAAGTAAAGAATAACAAACAAGTAATTAAGATAAATTAACAATAAGAAACAAGTAATTTGTTTATATAAACAATAATAGAAATCGGCAAAGATGAAAGGATTTGTTTCTAATAATGATAACAATTAATTATTTGTTTTTATAAATGAACAATTAAAAAAACAATTAAGATAATTTTTCGCAAGGCCTTGTCTGGAATTTGTTTATGTAAACAAATCATAAAGATAAGAGGACAACCGAGGTCGTCTGTGGAATTAATTTGTTTACGTAAATAAATCATAAAGATAAGATAACAAATAAGATCGTTTGTGAAATTCAACAACAACCAAGGTCCTCTATGAAATTTATTTATGTAAATAAGAGATAAAGATAACAATAATAAAGTCTTCTCTGGAATTTATTTTATAAAAAATCCTGAATCTTTTTTTCCGGATTTTTTTGATTCGTCATTTTTCCATATTTTTCGGCATACGAGGAAGATAATTTTTTATCGAGAAGTTTCGAATGTTCGTTGACTTCTTTATCGCTCGTTTTATGAGAGTGATCCTCAAAATCCTTTCGATCGAATCGTTTCATTTTGCTTATTTTTTTTGTTACTGTTGACGGTACAAAGGTCTCTGGTAGAAATGAGCACCGCTACGTATTATTAAAAGGAGCATGAGGGAGAGGAGAGGGGATAAATTAAAGAAATCAAAAACTTGGTGCTATCTTTTTCATTTTTGTATGTTTATTTAAAAATATTAATGTGCAAATAAAACTTTGTGCAAATCTTTAGAAATCAGAGGTAACTGGGTAGCGTACAATTCCAAAAGAATAACATTTAAAAACTCTCTATCGTATTCTTTAAATTCTAACGTGGCGAGCGCTTTATTGTTAATTTCATAAAAATTTGCAGGATACATCTGCTTTAATAATTTATTTTCAAGCGTACACTTGGCGTTTTAAACCTTCCACCGTTTTTCCTTGCATGACGATACACGGAGGGGTTTCTGCCTTTTTCTTCTTGCATGGTGGTTCCCAGGTCTGTTGCACCTCGGATGCTTGATTTCCGCGTTCTTCTTGAATTTCTTCCGAAGGTCTTTCATCGATGCTGATTAATTTCTTACCGTAAGACGTCGTAAAGATGATGTCGTGGTTTGTCAAATAAATCTTGATTGGTTGTGTTCTCGCGAAGTGAGAGTGATCCACGTAGAGCAGCATTGTATCCACGTGGGTTTGTAAATGATTCCAGCTCGTAATATCAAAGGTAACGTACTTTGAGAATGCACTTGTACTGCAAAGTTTCACCACGGGTCTTTAGACCCCGTTACAGTACTCTAGACCAACCATTGCTCACTTCGAGTTGGATTTATTAATGGCGTAAGTTGTCAAAGCTAATAGAGTAGGAATTTCTAATTGCCGTATACTTCTAGATGATGGAATTGAATCCATTTCTGCTACACTTTCGTTTTTTCCCTCCATTTTTCAAAGTAAATTACCAAATGCTCTCACGAGAAGACGCTTCAAGTTAGACTGTGAGCTCTGCGTCTCAGCAGTCGTTCTTATATTTGCTTTAATCGACCTCCTCTAACATCCCTCCGTGGAGGAGAGGGTAAAGATTTACGTTCGAACTTGAAACGAAATTGAGAATAACCGTTGAAATAATTTTATATAACCGACATTGATTTCTATGAAAGGTTTCTTGATCTTTTGCGCGCGTTCAAATGAAATTTAGTCTGAAGAAAAACAATAACGGTCACTGATTTCTACGAATCAATAAAATAACAATAACTACAATTTCTTCGAAATAATTTTATAAAATTAAAAAAACGTTAAGCAAATGAAATTTAAGCTAATAGAGAAGACAGATACTTTTTGTCTTTCCAAGAAGTTTTTTTTAAATATGAATAGGAGATATGTTTTTAAATGTTTATCATTTATTTCTTAATCAAAAAGATACATATTTTTTTTCTTAGAGTAACGGTTTATAATATTGATTACAAATATCGGAGCCGACAGAGTTTTCAAGCGGAAACGATTTGACATGTCTGAATTTCTTACTGTTTATCTTACTTAATAATAATTTATAAAATCTATTCGCTATTTTATCATTGCTTTTTGTATTCCGTGAAAAGATACGACCATACGTGCGTAAATCACTACCATTACACATATAATAAAGGAACATAATACAGTATTCGCCACACACTTGCGAATTGAAGCTCTGTAGTTGTTTCCTGTTCCAGCGATAACGTATGTAATTTCTTCTGATATGGTCAAGATGATGGGGCGAGACTGGTGATATTTCATAAATATCGAAATATCGCCGGCAGCCATTTTTATCTATATGTAGAGCGATCCAGTGTGAGCCAGGCTTATCAGAAGTGTTTATGTTCGATACAATAGCTGCAGGACGAGTTAGTATCTTCGGAATGTGATTAGCAGCATACACATCGATCGTGTGAGCCTTGAGAGCGCTAATCGCCTTCTTGAACTTCTTTGTGTCCATAATTTTGAGTGTCGATTTGCAGTTCTTCGCTACTATTATCTTCTTCTTCGGTCAAGAGTTGACAAGGAGGGTAATCAACCTGATCTTCACCTTCGAAGAATTAAACTCTGTCGTTCTTTTTACTAGCGTTGTCGTACTTGACTAGAGAATCGTAAAATAAATCAATTTATCTCTGGTAATTCACGCCAATCATCAGAAAGAACGGTAAACAATCACTTTCTAATGAGATGTGTGTTGTTGATTGTACAAAACTCGCTTTTATCTGTTATATTTTTCGCATGCGCATGCGTCGCATAAAGCACTGACGAGGGAAACATAGCACGGAGTTTTCGAAAACTTGGTGAAGCAAAACGTTCGATATTTACGACTCGACGTCCCATTACAGTTTCTAGATACGCGGCCTTCTCGGAACCGCGAACGTAAATCCTTTTGGCGTTCCTTGCTACGTTGTAGAGGTGATGGCGTAGATGACGCATTGAAACGTCGTCTTCGAACCACATCAAACTATGTAAGTTGGTGGAGCAATAATTATTCATTTGCTTTATATCATCCAGCAATTCGGCGAAAGAACAAGGAGGGCTCGTGATCCAATGGCCAATGACACAGTTCTGCACGCACATAGCAGCTATTTCCTTGGGTAGGAAATGTCTTTGGGAGTCTCGGAAACCTTGAATGTCGAGAACGTAATCCATGGCGATAGATGATGATGATGAGGAAGTACGACTAGCTCAAATGCTCTGAAAAAACTGTTTCACGAGGTCCGACGTTCGAGGATTCATACAGCTGTCTCCCGACCCTAATAATTTTAGGCGCTGAAATCCGTTAAGATTTGCCTACTCGAGTTCACTTCCAAGACGTTATCGTATTCGGCATAGGCGATACAGTTAATGGTAGTAGCGAGAGCTTCCTCGAATCGCATTTTTATGCGCACGCTACCTGAGCGGACAAGGTTCCAGTGCGTGACACAGTGAACCGATAAATCAGGGGTTAAATCAAATGCGGTAAGAAAGGATCCGTGGGTATAATTGTAACGATTGATACCGAACCCCTCGTTCAGGAAGTGTATACCAGTGCCAGAAAGGCATCGATATACAAGCCATTATTAGCAAAACGTGGTTGCAGCGGTTTACTCGGTATCTGAACGCTATTGATGTAAAGGGATAAGTAGTTTATTTCAAAATGTTGAAAATTAAAGGGATTCAGACGTCGATTCCCGTTGAAAGTTCTGTTGTTAACGAAACCGATGATTATCCGCTTCGGTAGTTGTCCAAGGATGACGTTATCCAGTGTGTCGCCGAGTATCCCCGTATGCATCGTGAATGATTTCACTTCGACTCGTGTAATCGGATATTTGGCAGTAGTTTTTGAGAGAGCATTGGCGTGTGCGAGTAATATACCTGGATTTATTTTAGCTCGACGGACGATAAGTGTTGCTTCTTTTATTTGCACCTTAAATTGACCGTTATCGGAAACGTCCATGAGGCAAAAGGCATCTTTACTTCGCACGAGCCTCACTCTCATTTCGACTCCGTTGAGAAGCATTTTATCTTGATTGAAAACATCGCAGTGTAGGTGACCAATCATGTCAAATGTTTGTCCTCCAACAGTCTAATGCATACGTCTTAGGAGACCCTTATTGGCATTTTCTACCGTGTCTGGTACGTTGGGCGCTGTTTCAAAATAAGGCGGAGTATCGTCGTACCACAAACTCGTCGTTAAATGCGAATCTTTTGCCGAACGGCTGTAATTGAATAGCGATTCTATGTATGCATTATTCGGTGGTGAAGCAAGCTTCTGATTAAAGAAAACGTCAATTTGATTAAACACGGAATGTAAAAAGTTGTTGACAGGTCCGACTTTAAAATTATCAGCTTCTGTGGAAGCAACAGGTGTAATTTTAGCTTGAATGTAGAGCATAGTATGTGCGAGATCTACATAGTGTTCGCTGGGGCTTGGCACGACAAATTCCAAAGATGCATCACTTTCGTCGCTGATCGATGATACGGGTTTGTAATGTAGGAAATTACTGCTCTCTATGGCCGTTTGAGTTGCCAGAAGGGTAATAAGATTGAACTCGCTGGATAAACATTCAACCGAATGCGAGTGTAGAAACGCCATTTTGTTATCGAGGTCTAAAGATATCCGTTACTAGTCTCAAGCTAGTATTTTTCTTCTTCGTCGTACGTCTCGTTGTTGCTCTTTTTCTTCGCTTCTTTGCCGTCGAGGTCTTTTTTTTCCGTACAGCAGCGGCGGCGGCGGTACGACCAGGTGCACGCGTCTTTCTCGACTGTCGCTTATTTATATTTAAAACCTTTCATAATGTCGGCTAGCTCATCGGCTGCTTTTCTCTTCAAATTTTTGCCAGATTCTTTCACTCGTGATTGGAGCGCATCTTTGAAATTTACGTTATCGTGCGTGACATCGTTCATAACGTTAAGGCCCGTGCACACTGCTTCCCGCCCTACAGCTTTAGCACCACTTGCAAGATAAGGCAGAATTCTTCTAAACAGGACTCCGAGAAAAGAACCGACACCCCTACCTCTTTGAAACCTCAAACCAATAAAAACGTTTCTCACGCCGGCACCACTGCCTATTTGAGCTTTGTAATATTTTATGTAATGAATCATGATGGTGTTTTTTTTCTTTCTAACGATTGCGTTTAAAGCGAATTACAGAGACCTCCAAGGAAGTTGTAGATACCACTTTAATAAATCGAGAGGTACAAAACGAAATGCGAGATTAAAATTTTGGAACCCCCACCAACACCATCTCCTCGAAAGACTATCTGACCTATCACTGCGATAGGAAGGATGTTAGTGCTGCAGTAACGGGAGGTCACACATAATCCTTGCTGGTTTTCCGTAACTGGAAATATAATTTTCAAATATTCTTTTGATTGCTGTTATTGTATTCGCCTTTTTTATCGGATATATGTTAACAAATATTTTACGCCTCCTACAGACGTGGGTAAAGGTCCGTAAAAATCTATAGATAATAAATCTCTGGGTTTTTCAACAATTATCGGTTGCATAAGTGCGTTTGGTTTCTGTGTATTGTGTTTGTCACGTTGGCACGTGTCACAATATGCTACATATTTACTAATTGTCTGTCTAAGGTTATGTACTGTGAAATCTTCCATTATCATTTTCTGAATTTTGCACGTTCCTATGTATGCATTAGAGTTCGTGAATTTCTTTTATTAGGGATGCTGCTAGTTGTTGAGGTAGTATTACTTTTAACCCCTCTCTTGTTTTCTTACACAGCATATCGTCGTAAAAATCATATTTTCTGTCAAATTTTTCTCTATCTGTATTTCTTAAATCAAATATCTTTTTTATCTTGGTATCTTTTTCTTGAGTTTCTCTTAAATGTTTAAATTCGTGCATCAGCTTATTGTTTGTTTTCAATAATGATATATTTATTATGTCGTTACTGTTTCTTTCTAGTGTTTCTATTGTATTTCAACTTAGGAAATCCGCCACGTGGTTTTTCTTGCTCGGGAGATATTCCATTGTTATGGCTTAATCTTTGATTGCTAGGTTCCATCGCTACAATCTCACATTGGCGAATCGACAACTTTTTAGGAATAGTAAAGCTGCAGGATCTGTTCGAACGCTTATTTCATTAGTCCCCCACAGATATGTATGTAGCCTTTTTAGTGCCCATACAACTGCAAGTATTTCTTTCTCTATGGTGTAGTAGGATAATTCAGATCCCTTTAAGGTTCTTGAAATAAACGTGATTACTTCCTCTTCTCCCTCTGCATTTTTCTGGGATAATACCGCACCAAGCGCGTAGTCGCTGGCGTCGGTGGTTAAAATAAAAGGTTTGCTAGCGTCTGCAAATTTTAAAATAATGTTTTCCTCGAATAAATCTTTAATTTTCTGAAATGCTACTTCTTGTTCATTTTTCCACTCTTCTCTATTTACTTCTTCTCTAATAAGTTGTGATTTTTTAAAGTCGAGTGTCATATTGTTTTTTATTAATTTATTGAAGAGCGCTTCTAAATGTGTTAGATGCGTTTCGAAACTTTCTGATGCGCATAGTAAATCGTCTACAAATGTAATAATGTTTTCATGTAGTTCTCCGATTACATAATCGAGTCCGCGAATTAAAGCGGCGCTGCTTGTCGAGAGGCCAAATGGAACTACATTAAATTCCATAACCTTATTATATACGATAAATGCAGTGTATTTTTTACTATTTTCTTGTAATAGTATCTGCCAAAAACTGTTTGTGAGATCCATTGTAGACACGTATTTTATATTATTGCATCTTTGAAATATACTTTCTATATTTAGAGATGCTTCATAGTCTTTTTGTAACTTCTGATTTAGTCTCCTTGCATCTAGACATAAGCGTATACTGCCATCTTTTTTTTTCTACCACTACTACTGGATTTATATAGGGGCTATTCGATCTTCTTATTATTCCCAGCTCTAATATTTTTTGTACTTCGTCTCTTACTTTTTCCTTTCGGTGCATCGGTATTGGATATGACCTTACATAGAAGGGAGTTTCATCCTTCAAAGTTAATTTGTGTTTATATAGTCTAATTAAACCTGGCTTTTTACAAAATACTGCACGGTGCTTCCATATTAAATTTTTTAATTTTATTTTCTGGTTTTCATTTAAATTAACACATTCTTGAATCTTTTTCTCGACCTCCTCGAGTTTAATTTCGTAGGCTTGGTCGACCATAAGGAGATTTTTTGGGTTTTGGGCTGACTCATCTTTTTCGTGAGTATCTATATGCCCCCACTCATCTTCCTCAAGACTTAATCTTACGCTTTCATACTGATTTTCTTTTATTATAAAATCTTTGTATGTTATTTCTTGTAATTTATCGTTTATTTTGAAGCTAGCTTTTTCGTTTTCCGTGCTTAAATCCATTTTCAGGCTTTTTTGTGTATCATAACCCAGTATACAGTCTTTGACCAACTTAGGTACTACAATGTATATTATTAAAGCATCTTCTTCTCCGATCCTTGTTTTCAATAAAAGTTGCTTTTTTAGTTTTGCCGACTTTACTCCTATGGCACTTTTTATTACCTTCCCATTTATTGGTAGAGTTGTTTTGTCTTTTAAAATGTTCTTATATTTTAAATATAAATCTTCTGCGGTGCAAGTGATCTCACTTCCTGTATCTAGGAGTGCTTTAGTTTTTATAACTTCCAATTCTATCTCTATTTCTGGACATTTTCTCTGAATGGTATTTATACCTTCTGGTTCTACGTCATATAATAGTTCCTCTCTGGGATCTTCATAGATCGTTGCTATTATTATTTCTTCTTTCTTAGTTGCATGCTGCTGTGTCTTATTTTCATTGCAACATGCAACTATTGCGGGTTTCCCGGCCTTTGCGTTCCTACCGCTCCTTCTAGTTCATCACTCAATGTAATTTCGTTTATTGTTGGAGATCTTGACGTATCCCCTTGTCTCGTGCTATTGAAATTCGGACGAGGTAATTTCCTTCTGGCTGCATTATCATTCTCCGTCCTTATGTTTCGTGATTCCCAAGATCTTTTTTGGAAATTTCTTTGCTGCAAAGGTGGGTATTTATTTTGCGGTGGTGTGAACGTCGGATTTCTAGGTGGTATCGTCGGACTTCTGTTAAAGGTCCTTTCTTGTTGGGGCCTTTCGTTGTCAAAATCCGATAATATTTTGAATAGCGCCTCTTTGTTTTTTACTCTTTGCCCCAGTATTGTATGTCTTATCGTCCTTTCGAAATGATCACTGATACGCTCTATTAATTCTTCCTCGGTGCAGTTCAGTTCCAAATCCGCTGCGATTCCGAGAAGGTTTGTTGCGTAATTTACCCTGTTCATTTTTCCTTTTTCGAAGTACTGTCCAAACTCTAATTTCTTCTTTGCCGATTTTTGGTTTGCGTTGCTCCAGTAACGTTCTTTGAATTTTTTCTCAAAGTCTTGATGATTTGTTATGGAGTCTACTAAATACCACCATTCCTTTGATGATTCTTCTAATGATTGAGAGATAATACATATCAAGTTGTCGAAATTCGGATTCACTACATTCATATATTTTCTTAACTCGTTGATGTAGCGCATCGGTATTTTCTGTTCATTCCCTCTAAACTTCGGGATCGGTAGCTTAGGTGTCGTGAGCTGTCATTATTTGCACATGAAATTGTGTTGTTTTCTTGGTTTATTTCTTTCAGTCCCTTAATTTCCGTGGTTACTTTAGTTATTGCGCGATCTAAGTCATCGTATGCGTCCTCGATCTCCTTTTGTACCCTTTCTCTTAAAGATCGTAGGTCTTCTTCCCTTTCTTCTTGGGATTTTTTTAATTCCTCGCGGAGGTTCGTGTTCTCCACCTGTAGATTTTTTACAGTGTTTTTTAAATTCTTTATCTCTTCTTTGAGCTCGGCGAAATTCGTCAAAATTTTGTTTTGTTCGACTCCCATTTGATTCAAGACTATTTGGTAATTTCCACTTGACCTTGGGTACTATTTACTAGTAGGCCTTAGCGTTCATCTAGAAATTTAACTTCTTTGACTACTGCCTTTTTCCCTTCGCGATCCTTCTCTAGCATCTCCAGGGGCTCCTGCGTATTTTCTAATTCCTCCAGAATTTCATCTGAGGCCTTTTTATCGTCTCGGATGATTGATTGATTTAATTGCCTCTTCGTGGTGGCGTTATTCATTCTTACAATTATAAGCATATGAAGAAGAGGAAGAAAAAAAAAATATTTTTTGTTTAATTACGACAATTTCACGAAACTTAATTTATTTGTAAATTGCTCATTTTTTCAATAATATCACCCATCGTGAATTCTAAAAGATTTAGACGGACATCCATTCGCTCATTTTCTTTAACTATATATTTTTTTATTAGTATTATTTCTCGTGCCCTTGCCTCGAAGTCACTTTTTGTTTTTCGTAATTCGTTTTTTAATACGTATACTAGGTCCTGGAGATGTTGGTTTTCTGATGCTAGCGAGTTTATGTTACCCACTAATCTTTGCGTAACATACTCCACAGCTTCTCTATCTTCATCGGTTTTGTCCACGAATCCCTCCAAATTATTCTCAACATCGCTGATCCGCTCCTCCAGATTTAACCTGTATGCTTCCGTTGGCCAATTAAGATCTGATGTGATGTTTGGTATCATTATAAACTCCTCGTAGAGTCCCTGTTCGGGCGCCAGCTGTTACGGTTCGATATTGTTGAAACGTCCAAACCAAACCCATCGCATATCCTTAACAAATCATACAAAAGATAATTAGAATTATACAAAAATTAAATGATACGATGTAAATAAAAGCGTAAACTTCCGAGAACACATGGAATTTAAATCGTACGACTCTTTTACGTCTCAACGTAAATAGTAGCGTACGAATTCCGAGAACTTTTCCCTTTAAATCTTTTATTTTATTTCAAAGAGAAATTATAATTAAAA
>JAWWML010024768.1:0-15155 GCA_035047165.1 Ormyrus rosae
GGATAAAGTATAGAATCAAAAAATCAAATAAAAAAAAATTGATTTTTTGAAATTTTTTCGGTATAGAACCCCCTTAACGTACGAAAATAATTCGCATTACAAATATTATGATAAGCTTTATTTAATTAAAAATTAATTACATTTTACAAATTCATAATAAATTTTGAGATTATGAAAATAATGTATAAAGCATTTCAAAAATAATTTATTCACGCAAAAAAGCAAATAATATAAATCTATCTGAAAAACGTACACGCGGGAAACAAATCTTTAATATCTCCGTTGTCGTTGTCTATCGTTATTATAATTGTACTCTTTTTAAAAGAGTAACGAGTGCTCTGGTAGAAGGTGTAACTGCCTTACCAGCTGATCGCGGACTATAGCTGCTACACCGTGTCTGCGTACGGGATACACCATTCGGAGTAGCTACTACGCCGAAAGAGAGTATAGCCACTGCAGTCACAAATCGGCGCTGCGCTTAAACTTTAAGAGTAGGGGCTGCGCCGAATTTTTCTCCGTGATGCAGTAGTATATGCTCGAAGCGGTCACCAATCAAAATTCTTGATTCAAACAAACCGCTTACTGTATCATAAAAGTGGAACGACCGAAACGACCAGCGAAATCATTCGAAATTCTCGCTCGAGATCGATAATATCGCATGGGATTTTTTAATAAGGGATTCGAAATCATTCGAGATTCTCGCTCGAGATCGATAATATCGCGTGGGATTTTTTAATATGGGATAAGGGAAGAGAGCGAGAGAGTACGAGAGTTAGGGAGGAAGGGGAGGGAGCGAGCGAGTGTGCTCCGCGACCCACGTCATAGCGGTCATAGGCGCTTGGCGAGTCTCCAGACCTCCACCTCTTTATCGTGGCGCTGCTGTCGCCCGACGACGACGGGCACTAAGCAGTGGAGTTGAGCAACTACGATCTTTCCGTCTCTTTTTGCCTCCTCGGCAGACAGTCGACCGCCAGAGTTGGAGGATCACAGCTCGGACGGCTCGCTCTTTCTCTCTCCCTTATCCTCGCACCGATCGTTACTGCAGGTATTCCGGGCGGTATGGATAGTTCGCGCGCCGACCAAGGCTCCGAGCAGGGCATCAACGAGTGGGACAAAGGGCCGAGCTTGTAACTCAGGCGGGCGGAGGCGGTGGCGCACCGGACTGTTTCTATGCGTGCGGGATAGTGCGCGCTAGGGAGTGCGAGAGAGACCGAACGAGAAGAAGGACTCGGCCAGGGAGGAGGAGGTCATTGCTCCTGCCAGTGCAGTGCGCGCTTGCGCTGCGTGCTATATCGACCAGCGAGCTGCGGCCTGGAAGCGCTGCTCCTGCCCCGATGAGGTTCCGGCCGATCAGCTGACTAGCCGGGTTCATCGTTGGCCGCGAGGAACTGCGAGAGCCGGATTCCCGGTGGGGGCGACCCGCCGGCGTTGCCACTGTCATGACTTACGGCACTAATTTCCACGGCGATAAGTCCCGGCTGGCCGGCGAGGATTACTCTCGGTACGTTTGCTGAGTCTTATGCTTTTGCTTTTTCTAAGGAGGTTGCTTCAGCAATACCAGAGACTTTACCACTAATACAAGGGACACCAAGAGCTTACACCGCTGAAACAATTTTTCAGATGATAAGCTGAAGATTTTAAAAATTATTTAATATTTATTTTGTTATAACGGCCTTTACGTCAATTGCATTCCATGTAACGCCAATTAAAGTTTAATCAACTAATTAAAATATTTACGGACCTTTAATCGAAGAAACAACGATTTCATTTCTGAAACTTGGATTGTTTCTATTGTTCGATCTACTAGTTTTCTGACCTTTTTTATTGGTTTATCGTTCATTAGGTTTATTATGATGGCGGTAAAAATATCCAATTGAAACTAGAGCGTAGTGTGCAGTACTTGTTGCCCTACATTGAACTCTTTTCTTTTATTTCTTTATCGAATAAAATATATTTGTAGGAATGTTTTCTGGAAATACGTTAATTATCATTGAAAAAAAAAACAAAAGAAAAATAGTTATCGCTATTTTCGCCGTCGAAAACTCACAACTTTTGGCATAAAAAACCATACACAAGTTTCCCAGACTATTAGAACAAAAATCCGACGAATATCTTAATAATTAATAACTATATAAATATTTAGTAGACGGACCACCGTTCAACTAATACGAAAGAGAAATGATTGTCTCTGGATTTACGCGGCTGATGGTGTTGGCGAACCAAGCCAACGAAAGGTTGCGCAATAAAGAAGTATAAGTAAACGTTTGACCCTCCAAGAACTTGGATTTAACAAACTTAAAAATAGAATAAAAAAGTCGAGAGTGCGCATGATTCATTTCTTTAAACTTCAAAATATAATCGAATTTTAAAATATATGTATAAAGTAAAATATCTTCTTGTCTCTTTTCGCTTTCTTGGTGGTTGAACAAAGCGTTAAAGATTCCTTTAAATTTTGGAAAAAACGAAAGGTGGCGGTCCGGTAGCTCGTACCTGTATACAGAATTAGACTTTGGAGCGCTTGATTTGTTTAAAAAGAAACAAATAAAAGAATCTTGAAAAGTACAAAACTACTTCTTCGCCTCAATTTCAATTTCCTGTCATCAAAAATCTCCTTCCATTCTGCTTAAAGAAGTAAAAAAATCAAATTTTTATTTTCATGTAAGACTTGAATTATCCTATTACAAAAGGGAGTAAGCGATTAGTATCAAATAGAACCACTTCAGAGCGTTATCAAGTAGCTCATTAGTCGATAAAGGAAGATGGCGATTTAGTATATATAGATTTTAGAGGCAACTTCGGAGCCTTATCAAGTAGCTCATTGATGGATATAGGTTATATGTGATTCCCAAGAACAAAATAATCCTCGCGCGCGGTACGCGCGCTTGTTGAATTTCTAGTAATTTAAAGATCACAGCTTTCCATCATTATCCATTTTTTAACAATCGAAAAGCATCATTCGCCTTAAAAACAAAACGAATCAACGCATCGCTTGCTATCTATCAGTGTCAAAACTGGCGAGACAGAATTTCGTGATACTACTTGCCAGTAATAAGAGGCATCGAAAGCGCAAGTCTGCAGAATCACAAACGAACCTTTAAGCTTACAAAAGGAAGCTTTTGGAAAAAATTGGATTGCTTATTTTTAAGAGCAAGACAGTGCAGCAAAAAAATTCTTTTTAATTTTCCAAAATATCTTCTCTTAAAAAAGTTATGATATCTGTCATCACAATAAGATTGCTTTGATTGGTTACTGTTGACTGATTTCATTGGTCTGTACAAAATGAGCGCCAAAAAATAGAATATGTTTCAATTTTAAAGATTAAATTTATAAATTAAAATGTGTTTGAAAATAAAAACATGTTTGCTTATATTTTCCGAAGTTTAAAAAAATGTTTATATTTTGGAAATTATTCCCGATTAAAAGCGACGTCAATTCAAAATTTAAAAGGGTAGCTTTTCCTCTCCACTGAGTATAAATAATCGATAAAAGAGGGCACGAGGCAGCAAAGAGGCTTGCCTGCAGACGGTAGAACTCTTCTCGAAAAATGGAGGTCATGTATATGTACAGCGAGTAATTAAAATATAGCTGGACGAGAATGGCGATTCTTAATAATAAATGAAAAGGATAGAAAAAGAAACGCTTTGCGTCATTAACCACTTGTTTTTCAATTAACAACGACGGTAGAAAATTCGCTTAAACACGCGCTCGTCTCTCAATCGCAGCCTAGAAAACATCGATCCTGCATCATGTTCCTTAAAATCGATCAAATAAAATTGTCCACTATATCTCATTAGTACTTTTTAATATTCTCGTGCGCATTCATATTGTTCCATTGATTTGATCAGAATAATTTTCTGAAAAATTCTTTCCTCGCGAAGACTGGTTTACATCCACCGGAGCTCTCGCGAGTACGCTGCTCGTGGCAGCGCATTTGGCCGCGGTGTAAAAGCCACTCGGGCGCGCCGATCCAGAACATTTTCCGCGACGCAGCGACGATCGCTGAAATTGCCGGCTGAATTATAGCGGCGTGACGCTGTACACCCGCACGTGTATATACGCGCGCCTGTCGCTCGGCTCTTTCATCGCCCTCGGGATGAGCACGTCTCGTCGAATTTTAATCACGCGTTAATGAGAGCATTATTCGCCCGCGGACCAAGTTTAAAGGTGACTCACCTGTCCCTTCAACCGTCTACCTACTCTCTCTATCTCTCTCTCTCTCTCTAATTTGACCAGGGAATTTGATTTTAATTAAGGGATGTAATTTAGGGATTAATCTTGGCCGCTTAACGCATGCAGGAAATTCATATGATATATTTAGTAAGCAAATATACATAAACAAAAACAAATAAGGTAAACAAAAAAAGATTTTTTTTTGTCGTCATCACAAAAAAAAGCAAAAAAAATGAGCCGTAAACGATGAAAATCCGTTCAGTAGAAGCTGAGGCGTAAACATACATCCATACACACACACACACACACACACACACACACACACACACACACATACGTCACATACATCACAAGTAAATAAATGCCTTGATTAGTTCTTTGTAATTGTTGAACAATATTTTTATATATTAATGTTAGAGTCCAGCTAGGGTCAGACTAGGTGTTACGTTTGGGAGGAGAATTCCTCGAAAGGAGTAGCCGAGTAGGAACCCCGATCACTCTCTCGTTCAGCGACCGCGACGCGAATCGAATCTCCCGATGCGAAGGAACCGTAAGCGCGTTCTAATTGTTAAGTCTTGTATTACCGAATTAATTTCTCTACTAGTTGTTTAATAAACGTGATTATTAATTATTATTATCTACTACATGTGAGCACGTTCGATGTATATTTTTACAAACATTCCCATAAAAAATAACCACAATCTACCCGTTACTCGGTCTCTTGTCCCACGGTTATTACAAAACTAAAAGTATAAATATAATTTCTTTTCAACTAAAATTTTTCTAAATATAGAGTGCTTTTTATTAACGGTAATAAAGTCAATAAAATTAAATTAGATATTGCAAATAACAAAATTTCTCTTTTTTATCCCTACATTTTGTGTTAAATTTCTCTATGAAAATAGCTGCCTTCTTTGAGTGACCAGAGCAACAATAATCAGTCCTTTTTGGAGTGAAAATGTTTCTCGTTAAAGTGGCATTGCTTTCATCAATTCCAAATACGTATTGGAATGCCATTCTACGGCATTTATGAGAGTAAAAGCTGCATGAAAGTAACTGGAATTGATGTTTCATGAAATGCTTTCATGGAAACTGATTCATAGCATAATTAAAATTAAAATGAAACAGTAACAAACAGTTAGGGCTCTTATCATTAAAGATATTCCTCAATTAAATATTTCCTTACAGTAGACGAAATTAAGAAATTATCTTATCCCTTAAATAACGTAACTCATTGCAAAATTGTAAGCCGCTGACGAAGCAGCATCATTCAACTGGTGAATTTAACAGTCCTCCAAAAAATGCGTGTATCCCGCGAACGTAAGCGCGCAAAAAATACGCGCCGAACTGAAATAGTCAAGCATCGACGGCAAAGCGTTTGAGTGTACATAGCAGGGCTCTGCGAGGTGCGCGCTTTGAAGGAGAGCCCGGAGTGGGGGAGGGCAAGGTCATCTTTCTTTGCAAATTGCTACGACCTTATTATGTGCCGCGTAGCCAGCTTTTTAAATTTCAATCGGGGCGCGAGATTTTGTTTTTAGTGCGTGCGAGCACTAAAGGAGCGTTGACGCGAGCGGCGGCGGCCGGCGCGCGAGCCGCCGAAAAGGTCAACAAAGGTGGGGACCGACGGATCGAGCGGGCACTTCGACCGCCGAAAAGTCAGTATTGATCGGGTAAATAGTCAATTAACACAACGCGCTCCTTAAAAAGTCTTGAGATTACCGTGATCCGCGAGCGAAGTCTAATAGATCCGCGTTGATTTTTCAATTCAAACGTCGATTAGCGATATTATTTGTTTTCTTTATCGGTCTAAGTCCGGGTGCCTCGCGCAAAACATAGGAACGGTCGGCGTGCTCTTTTTGCGCGCGACCGTGTATCTGAGTTCGTCAAGCTCGTCTTGTTCGAATTCTAGCCGTCTTTATTTTAGTGCGGATTTTCGTGGCCACGCGACTGACCCTGGAATTTGGCCAGGCGATATAATCCTGGAATTCGGTTGTTAACGACGTTTATACGTTTTTATAATTTAGCGTGCACCCGCGTTTTGTTTATCTATAAAACATCTTTGAGAGATTTTTTATGCCCTTCGGGGCTTTTTCCTCTCTTTTTGTTGAGCCAAATAAATTATTGATTAAGGCTCTCAATTGATGTGTTTTTTATTTATTGTTAAAAAAATCCCTCTAACCCTTACACACAGGATAACTCCGAAAGGAAAAATTCCGCTACTAAACATTATGCGTTTGCGGTCGAGAACCGAGCGTTGCTCTCGGAGTTTGCAGAGGGGGCCGGAATTGCCCCAGATGCTGCTTAATTTCGTGCCAGCTATTCTGCATCGTTCGAGCAATTGACTTTTTGCGAAATGGGGAGCGCGAACGTGTCAGGGAGACGTCGAGATCGGTCTCTCCCATTGCTCTATTCATCTGCAGAAGTTTGTATCTGTAATTGGCTAAAGCAATAAGCAATAATTTGACGCTCTATATTCTATATACGAATCTTTCAGATCACCTTTGGCGTTTGGAAATTAAATTGCCTTAAATCCGCGAAAACTCCGAAAGCCTCTCCGAAATTCATTTACTCAAGCTTTAACCACATCAAATAGAATTGCAATATGTCTCCAATTTATTTAGCAGCTGCTTTTATTAACGTTTTTCCTGCCGAATATTAAATTCTTTGATATGTAGAATTACACAATTCGACGACGCACATTTTTCTCGACAAGCTTGAAAAAATTGTCTTACAATTTAGTATTATTAAAATTGAATAGAATAGGACACTTAATATCATATATTAAAACATGTGTAATATGAGCTGAAAATCGAAAATTAAACTAGCGCGATATCCTGCACAGTGAAGGGCTTCAAACAGCTTCTGGTTTTGTTTTAAGCAAATATTTTTTAATTTTAATAACATTTTCATAGAACTATAATCTCACGATATTCCATCTCTGATATTTTCATAAAAGTTTTTCATTTCATCTCGCTTAATAAACGGGCATTTCTCGCAATTCGCGTGTGGAAACGCCCTTTTATTTTTTTATAATAAATCCAACTTCAGTCTCTGAAACAGCAGGATATCTAGAATTTTCAAAGCTAATTTCATTGATTCACTGATTTCTCAGAATTCCAGAGCCAAACCGATATATAAAATCCCACCAGTGGTAAATTACGCAGTTGCGCTCTCATCTCTGCCATCATTCAATGTCGGAGGGGTCGTGTATACAAAGCTTGGAAACGGTATATGCGAACGTCGACCAGTGCCAATGCAACGCGAAATCCAATTAGAAAAGTTTCGCAGGTTCGCGAGAGTGCCCGAAAACCAGTGGAAAAAAATAGGGTCGCGCGCGGGAGCCAATTATCCAACTTTCTCGGCCGTTATCCGCAAAATGAGTGCAGTATCCGTTTAGCGACTTCATTTGCCTGGCCGCGCAGAGCCTCACTTTTCAACGATTTTCTTGCTATCGGCTAATGGATTTCCACACTGCTTGCAAATTGAATTCTCCAGTTGGTTCGAGCTGTTCCGTCAACTCAGATGTAATAGACGTCTATTTAATTAACAGATTCTAGCTGTTGCACTAGGAAACTATAAGAAATGTGTGAACGGAAGTCATTAGAGGTATGGAAAATTATTCTCGTATCAAAACCCAAGGGAAGACGTGTACAGTTACTAAAAAAGTTGAGTAAATATTAAAAAAAAAAACATTTTTTAAATCTTATATGAAGCATTTAAAAAGATATCGGAATTACGGACCATATTTCCTGCGAGCATACATTCGTTGTCAGAGAAGTGCACTTCCCTTTTTTACCTCCTGCAACGGCGCAGATAAATCCGGAGCTAATTTTCCGATATACTTTTTGCCGAAAAGTTTCACTTTCCTTTCCGTTGGTACGCGTAATGTTCCGGAAGAAGTAACGCGTTCTCAAAGCAAATTAGCACCGAGAGACTTTAGAAATGAAATTAATGCTAAGTTTTTCCAAGTCTCAAGCTAATTAAGAGCTTAAAATAAGTCTTGATTATTTTTCTGCAGGAGATACAAAGACTCTCCTTATTTTCGCGCGAGTTAACAAAGAAATGCGGTCCGTACGCATGACGATTGAGATGATAGAGAACGTGACGATACGAAAACAATAGTCGAACGGGATTGCCTGTAAGGTAGGACGTGTTCTCGGCTGAGCGCTCAAGCAGTTTCTTTTTTTAACGAACTGGAGTTAAAACTGCGAGCTTTGCGCGCAAAATTATTAACCTTTGACTGATGTTTTGAAAAATTTGGCTAACTACACTTTCAAAATTTTAGGAACACTTTGATATTGAAATATTTACCGTCCTAAGAAACGTAATTTATAAAATAATTAAAATGATTATTTTTAAAAAATAATCTTAAAATATTATTATGCATGAGAAATTCTAAATGTATTTTTTAAATTTAAATATTTTAATTTTTTATTATGAAATATTTTTCATAGAAATTCATCGTTATATTTATGTATTATCTATATAACATTATATTAAAAATCAAAAACAAAATGAAAAAATCAAAAGCACCTTTTATGCGCATGTGTACCATATAAATTAATCACATAACGTCAATCTTTTATACAGGAGAAAAAAAGTATAATGTCAAAAGTTTAAGAGCTGGTGCAGTTTATTAAATCCGTGAGAAATCGGATGCTACAAAAATTGACTTTATTTTTTACCCAATGGAAATACTTAATATCTTTATGAATTTTCATAGTTTATTTTTTCAAAGAAATGAGGAATCTTTTACTGTGGCATCACTAAACTCAGAAAACATTTTGAAATGTTGGCGGGATTTATTACTACATAATTTAAATAAGATATTCATTTTTTGAGGCTTAATCATAAATTTAGTGGACTTAAAAAAGAGCTCGTAGAAAGAGCTTTTTTATACGACAGTAATTTTATCAAAAATAATTTGAATCCTGCTTTCGTCTTGGAAATCTACGTAGCGACTTTTCGTATTGTTAGCGGGTCATCGACTCCTTTTTCTCACTTCGTAGGTGCCCACATGCGATAATGATCGTCCGGAAAAAGGAAGAGACAAAAAGCCAGCAGTTTGTTCGCTTTTTTTCTCCCAGTATCGCCTTCCTTTCGTCCTCTACAGCACGAACGGAGAAACCACCTCGCCTGGTGTACGCGCTTGGGTCTTTGCTCTGTCGATTATCTTTGTATGTAGCATAAGCTGGAGTTCATTCATTCCAGTGAAAAAATCTCACGCATTATTATAACGGAAGGCACCTCGTAAATTCTTTGCTTTCTTTTTAAAAAGTTATTCAAATTTCATCAAATAGTTTATATAAACTTACTGATAAGAAGTGTAAAAGTATTCAACTGAAGGAATTGAACGCGCTTAAGTAAATTTAGTTTAAAATATATTTTGATTCTTAACACAGTTAGACGAACACGATAATGAGTTTTGAATTACCTATAAGTGAAAAAGTGTAACAAACGATTAATTTAGTGCAGTAAGGAAAGCATTCCCGCTGAAAACAAGAAGATCGATTAAAACCCAATAATTATATGTAGGTCCAAGAACTTCCTAAGCCGTATCTTGAAATTTGTTGATCAATGTGGTGATATTGCCTCTTATTTGAATTTAATTAAATGCTACAATAATATACTTTCACTAAAGTGTTCCTTTGTTATTAAGGGATATCTGAAAAAACTTGCACAAATATTTCACAAGTCTGTAATTTTTTATCCATTTCCATGATAATTGAGATTTTAGGTAATTGGCATCGAAATTGTGTTCGCAAAAATGATTTGCAAACAACACGAACAGTACGATTCTTATGTGCACAAATCGTATCTATCTTTAATTTTGTCTAATATAGGTATGATCCTCCTTTACAACAGAAAGAACGAAAAAACATATTTATTGTACATAAAATATATTTCGAACAGCTATTTATGATTCACTTTAAACTTTGCTTCGTCGAAGTACAAGCCGCTGTAATTTAATTAATATTGAAAATAACAAAGTATAAACGTTGTTTTGTATAAGAATCCACCGAAATCGAGTGGCTTTATAATCTTTTTCTCGTTTAATGTACATTAAATAAAATACATGCATATATATAAACTTTATGAAAAGAAGTAATACCGAAATTTTTTAAATTAAAATTTAATATACCAGAAGTTTAAAAACTTGCGCTCTGCTTACGAGCCCATTTTTACCGGACACTTAATACCTTTATGAATTTTCCCAGTTTATTTTTCGAAAGAACATAATTTTTTACTTTTGCATCACTGAATTGAAAAAGCATCCTAAAATGTTGCCGGATTCATTATTGCACTTTATACAAATAAAATTGATATCTCGTTTAATCTAAATCTGCTTTTATACCGCAGCTAACAGCGCAAAAAGTTGCGATAAAGTCGGTTACTGAAGAGATCTTTTTTTCTCTCTCTGCGTGTTGCAGGTCATGCCCAGCGACGCTGGAGGAGGGCATTTTAAGCGGCGGTGGCGGTGGAGGCGACGCTGGACTCGGCTCTAAATTGAAATGTCCGGTGTCGGTGTCGCGGCTGCGAGTGGAAAAGATCGAGGGTGGCCTGATGGTGGCTGGCGTCGTCGTCGCTGCCAACTGCCAGATTGCCCTGCCGGCCTTCGGCTTCCTCTTTGTCCTCGTTGGCGCCGTTCTCACCGGTATGTACCATTAGGCCTAATCGTGCACGTCTTTATCACTCTGCTCCAGTCTACATATCTCTCTCTCTCTCTCTCTCTCTCTCTCTCTCTCTCGATAATGGAGCTCACGTGTCGCGAGTCCGAAGACTGACGCTCGATGTAATGGATTTCGACTTGCCCGCCTATCATTTCGCTTACATGACGTTGTTACGAGCTTTTGTCGTGTGCCATAACTACCTCGCCGAGAGCCGCGCTCGGCTAAATCGTCGCGGATACTCGAGTAATTTTCTAAAATATATATTATAAGCCAAATGAAAAATTGATTTCTCGCCGGAACGTGTAAACGCGCGGCGAAGCGTATCTAAATAAATAATTGACCCCGTCAAAGTTACTGCGCTCTTATCGAAAGCGGAAAATTGAGCTCCGAGGGGCCATTGAATAACTCTCGCACTTGTGCGTGCGAACGATAACAGTCGCCGGCAACGTGATCGCCCGCGAGTTCAAATGACTCGTAACACCGAGCTCTCGCTACAACGACGTAACACCGCGAAATAAGGTGCGAGAGACAGGAAGCCGGACGAGTGCCTCCGCCGCGTTTCGCTTGCCTTAACTGAAACCTTACTGGGCTCGCGACGCGTCGCAGACATATTTTTTATATCGGGCTGTCAGAGCATGGGATGATTTGTCTTTTTTAGCGGCCTCCTACCGAGGCCCGGGCGAGGACGAGGACAAGGACTCGTACGCCGCGCGGATCGCCTTCACGGGCAACTCGCGGATCCTCGGCCCGATCTGCATCGCCGTCGGCGCCCTGATGCTCGCCCTCGGCGCCCTCCTCTGCACGCTGAGCCGGCGCGCCCGCAGGCGCGAACGACGCGTCGGCTTCCACTGTCCGCTCCACGGCGACTTCTACCCCCTCAGCCCGGCCCAGGGCGCCAAGATGCTCGGTGAGTTCAATTCCTGATATTGGGTGCGCCGGGAGATATTTTTCACGAAAAAATTATATCATGCAACGTCTGTTTTTTCATCGTTCGAGGGACGTGGCTGTCTGCCTTGGGCGGGAAATTTAAATGTGTTTTATTAATTTACGTGATGCAGCGAATTAAAAAAGTACTATATAATAAAATTGTAAAATTGTAAAAATAAAAAATGATACACTTCAAGGTACGTTCTGATATACGGTGTAATAAAACTTTATACCCAGGTAAGTTGGCAAATATTGTTCTAATTGAATAGAATGCTCTTTAAAACTTTTTAAATGCGTTAGTTTCTACTGTGCTGCCGATAAAAGGCTTTTTATAACCTGCAAATTAGCTTATAATTACGATGCGATATGAGTAAATAATTAATTTATTGCGATGTATGTATGAACTGCGATAAAATGTAGCCTGCGAATAAAGTAATTTAGAATTGAAGAAAATAAGCAAAAAAATTTTTTTCTTTGTTTCAATTCTATTCATTCTATTCTTCTATTCAATTCTAGATTCTATTGTTTATATAGCAATGCACAATAATTAAAAGGCTGATAAAATTGAGTCAGACTTTTAAAAAGAGTCTAGATAAACTTCACGCACGAGCACTGCTGTTTTTAAATTCCTGATATCATTCAAGAATTTCTGATTTTCAGTATGAAAGGAATGCAGTTAGAGCTCGGGTAGATATTTATGCGCTAATGAAGTTAATCGAAACTATCCACGAACGCAAAACGGATGATTATATTGTATAATTTCATAAGTATACAAGGAATAAGTATTCACATGAAAGTGTTCTAATATAGTACTCTAATTATTCAATGCACTCCGATAACAGAGAACTGTAATATTTAAGTACGTTTATAGTTTAGTCATTATTTGATACTTGCTGAAAGTCGTAAATTTATCTTCTGCTTTCGCTGACTAGAGTAATGTCCGTTTTTATAAAAATTGATAATTATTTATTTCAATGCATTATATCAGTAATCTTGTAAAATTCGCAATAAAGCACAAAAATGCAAAAATGGAGTTGCAAAAATACACCTTCTGGACCTTACACGCGGTGTTATACCACTAACTAATTCCAATTTAGGCATCGTACTTATCATGACAGCTTGACGCGATCATATTACGTTTAGAATTTCCGCGAAACACGTTTGGCTGTATATGGTAATATATACTGTTTATTACTTGCAAGTTCTACTGCCAATGTGGCTGCGAATTTCCGACTCTAACAGTTAATAAGTCCAACAATTTCAATGCGAGCGTAGAATCGTATATTTTCTTGAAATTTTTTTTGTGCATACAATCTGCATGGCTTGTACATTGCGTCTCTCGCTCGGCATTTCGTAAGATGCTCGAAAGGAGTCGCTGCAGCGGCGCGTGACGCTCGTCGGATTGGGAACGAAAAAATTTAGGACGAATCTATAAGCGAAGTATGCAACAAAGTAAGCGGCTCGTCCAGCAAAATTCAGGCTAATGCGGGAAAATCGAATTAGCAAGCCGAGGCTTATAGCTTTTATAACTCGCTACGACACACAGTGTGGAAAAATGGACAAAATTCCGGCCGCGGCTCAATTTTCGACAGATTTGAATAAAATCAATTGCAAAATAGTCGGAAGGGAGTCTGCTAAACAATACCACTGCGATATTTGAGGTTTTTTTATTTCTGCTGCGTCTTGCTGGAAACTCAGACTGCTGCATCCATAAAACACTAAATAGGAAATATTAACCCATAAACTTCAAACCCTACATCTATTTTTAGGTTTGGAGTTTTCGGCTTTGAGGTTTATAAGTTTAGGGTTTGAAGTTTATGGGTTAGTATTTCGTATTTAATGTTTTATGGATTCAGCAATCTAAGTTTCCAGTGAGACCCAGTAGAAAGAAATAAAAAAACCTCAAATATCGTAGTGGTATTGTTTAGCAGACTCCCTTCCGATTATTTTGCAATTGATTTTATTGAAATCCCTCAAAAATTGAGCCGCGGCCGGAATTTTGTCCATTTTTCCACACTGTGCGGCGCCTTAGGTGACGATGACGTCTCGACAGCGCCGACGCCCTTTTCAAAAAGAAATCTTTCACTTTATTTTTATCAATAAAACAGTTTCTCTCGTAAGACGCCTAGAGTCTAAAATAAATGCTTTGAATTGAAAGTCAGTAGGGTCATAGCTAAAGAATTGCCTTTCCAGGCAAGAACGTCGGAGGCTGGACGAAAATCCCGTGCTTCCGGAGTAAAGGCGGCGCGGGTAACAACAAGCAGCTGGCCATCAACGGGATGAAATTTGGCTCTCGCATCGGGCCACCTTTATGCCCGCACTCGGTCATCAGCAGCACGCGAAGCTCCGTCAGCAGCTCCCCCCTCAGTCCGTGCCCCACCCCGATGCCGTTCCTCGTCACCTCCGGCTCCATGAGGTAAGCACCGGACACGTTCCGTATAAGCGGTCCTTCTCCGTTTTGTACATTTGTAGAATTCAGAAGCAGGAAAAGTTTTTGAATAAGGACTATTCTTTTCAAAGCTTAATTCTCTTACGCTTAACCGACGCTGGTGATTTAGTTGGAAATTATATCATTTGCCGCATTGGGTTCTTATAATCTAAAAATACTTGCAGTATAGATCCGTATGTGCTTATCCCTTAAAGGCCACGTTGCCGCTGATTTACTTAATAAGAAGAAGTTGAGGAAATTGAAAAAATTGCGGTACTAAAAATTCCGTAGGTCGCCAGTAACTTTCGAAGGAATGAACTTGAAGAAGTATGAAGTTTCTATAATTGATACAGCTGACTGTAGGACGTGAAAAAATTACGACGAAACTGCTACTTCAAGTGCAAACGAACTAACTTTAAATATTGAAACGCTTCCTTTGTTAATTAATTGCCTAGAATTATAATTGTCCCAAATGGAGAAGTAAACATCCGTTCAAGGTGTAAAAAAAAAAGTACTTTAATTTCGAGCTTAGGTTCTTTACATGATCTATAAGTCGCTCCAAATGAACGATTGTAATAGCAGCAAATTGTAAACTTCCATGTACGTAACTGTGACAAAAGGAAAAAGTGCTAAGAATAGAACGACTCGTTTGAATTAATATTTGAGAAGGCTATATGTAGAACAAGTGGTGCGGTTGAAAGAGGACGGAAGAAAGGTAAAACCTACGACGTGCGCTGATCGATTTCCAAGCTTTTCTCCGAGTTTACAGGCGCGAAAGTGATTCCAATTGATTTTTTTTTCGCTTTTAACAAGCGTCTTACGGTGAAAATAAATAAAGAACGTCGAGATAATTTAAAAGATATTGATAAGGTTGGAAAATGATACACTGAGAGAAAAAATATAGTAAAAATTAAAAATAATCTTGTAAAAATTACCATACTGTCTAGTAAAACCGTCAC
>JAWWML010024779.1:0-15145 GCA_035047165.1 Ormyrus rosae
ACACGTTTTTTCCTCTAGCGCTTTTTAGATGTGTCTTATCATAAAAAAGATAGTACCATCGTATTCTACGTAAAAAATTTTCAAAATCAAAACAATAAGGCTGAATTTTTTTTCAAAATTTTGGTATAATCCCTCTATATTATAAAAAGATTTTGCCGCTGCCGCCACCGTCGCCGCCACAAATTCGGCTCCCCCCTCCTGAGGATTGTGCCAACCCCTAATTTGACGTTTTCATTACTTATTTATAAATATGCGTAAAAAGTGTATGCGAGTGCGTGATAGTGGGAATGCTTGTATGGCTGTGTTGATTCATGAATGCATGCGCGTGTGCGAAATTGTATGAGTGTGTATGCGAGTGCGTGATAGTGTGAATGCTTGCATGGCTGGGTTGATTCATGAATCTATGTGCATGTACGATTATGTATGTGCATGTTTGTATAAATGTACGTGTCGATATGCTTACAAATATGAGCGTGTGAATAAATGCGACTCTTTGATTGTAGTTTTATTCATTAATAGTTTGGAAACTAATTACCAGTGATAATGACTTCGGATAAAGTGCCCATAAAGGGTAGAGTACAGTCAAAAACCACCAAAAAAACTCATTTTTTTTATTTCAGACACGTCCATCTCATGCTCAATGCGTGGCGTGCGGCCCAGAGACGCGTCAGCCCGCGGCAGCAGGCGATCAAGCAACTCTTGATGTTGTTGTCCCTGCTCCTTGCTGACTTCAGCAAGCCCCACAGAGTCGGGGTTGCTCGCCTCATTCGCGCGAATCGCAGCCGATTCGACAGGGGGAAGTCTCGCCTTGGGCATGTCTGACGATTAAGCGACCACTACGTGAGAGGAGCTCCGAGCAAAAGCTCGGCTACCATCTACGCCGAGTAGACAGTCTCCTTTAAGCCGTTTTAAGTAGAGGCGGATGCCTCCGAGCTCAAACGGAAATTCGGCCCAGCCCAGCACAGACGAAGGTCGCCCGTCTGCGACTTCCGCGACTACCTCAAAAGGGAGGATGCGTTGATTGCAAGCCGATGCAATCTGCAGGCCGATAGGACCTAGCTCAGTTCGATTGGCTCCGGAATCCACCAGTGCGCGCAGGGTGAAATCGCCGATTCTCACACGAGCCCACCAGTGCGAATACAAATCCGGGTCCTTCAATTGAGTTCTTCCGAACTCTTCGTCTTGCTCATCGGGGCTCGGCTCGTCTGTCTTCAGTGGCATCAGAACGGCAGCCGCTAATGCAGCGAGAGTCGCGGGGAAGTCGTCGCCTGATCCTATTCAGGAAGAGAGGGAAGAATAGGGGTCTCACCTACGCACTTTCTTTTCCGTTTCCCGAGCACGCTGGGCAGTCGGCCTTCGTGTAGCCGGGCCAATTGCACCTCCAGCAGTCTACCCTCGGGCGCGTTTCCGGCTTTCGATTTTTATTATGATCGCTTGCCGGTTTTCGCCGACCGCGATCTATCATCATCACTCACCTCGGTGATGGTGACTTTCGCCTTGGTGCTCGTCTTCTGTCTTGGAGGTGATCGCGTACCTTTCCAGCGAGGCGCGCCAGAAGGTGGCGACCTTGCTCTGCGGAGTTCGCTTATTTCGGTTTCAAGCCGTTGTAGCCTCTCCATCAGCAAAGCAAACTCTGATTTACCGGAGGATTGCGAGATTGCCGCTATGTGTGCGCTCGCCCCCGCGGTTCTAGTGCTTTTGTCTTGACTAGACCGAGGCTCACGGTAAGCAACCTTCAAATTCGTCTACCCGCTGCAAGAATTCCTCAATGCTGGTTTCCTTTCTTTCCAGAGAATTGGATCCTCCACTGGCGAACGGTTCTGCCGACGTCGCTCTGTGGAACCAGCGACCTAGACGCTAAATCCGACTAGAGACGCGTTGACGCTCCATGAGGATCTCCCCCTCCCCCAGATTATGGAGCCACAGGTCGGAAAGGTTGAGTCTGTCGCTGTTGAGGATTATCCTGTACGATCCTTTGCTGTGCTTGATGTCATTGAAATATTCGTGGTTGTGGTGCGCTGTGTAACGGTGAGTGCCTGGTATCATCTTCTTGTTCTACATAGTGTAGATCGCATGTGTCCCTGAAGTTCTTTGTGTGTCTTGGCGAAGTTTATTACTTGCGTTAATTTTTGTACCTCTTGATACTGCTGTATTGCGAAGCTGTTTATTCGTCTCATTTCCGCTGCGACTTCTTCAGACACTAGGCATTTTTTGCCATTCGTTAATTCTATTAGAACCTGTCTGTTCGAGCTCGATGTATATTAGATTTAAGCAATTTCTAGTTTAGAAAACTATTTTGTGTTTTAATTTAAAAAACAACAATGTAACGGCCGCTTGAACTACGCTGACAATTTTTATGATCTATTTTCCTATGTAAACCAGGTAGTTTTTGTGATAGACCGTATTCTTGGAAATACTCAAACCTTTTTGTCTAAACTTTTACTAACGACGGGTTTTTCCCGGTGAAAGGGATGCAACTTTTTAGCATCAACATGACATGTGCAGCACAGGCACAAGCGCTTGAGCTTCGGCTGCCCGAGCGTCCGGACTCATTACGGGCCCGGACCCTATCATAAAACCTTTGCGCTTTCGGAAAAACTCTCGGGTAAGCGCCGCCGAATGGATTTTCCTATTTTTTATTGTATTATAAGGACTTCCCTCATCCTTCCTACGGGGCCGTCCTCTCTTGAAAAATCTTGTCAAGATTTTTAGCAGTCTTGGCTCAGCGTCGACACGAGCCACATCGTTCGACTGGGCAATAACATAAGTCTTTTAAAATTTAATTCGGACTTTAAGTACATTTGTTTCTTCGAATTAAAATTTGTAACAAAATAAAATTATATAAAGGAATTTCTTTGCGTAAATTCCTTACCTACCGCAAAATGCACCAACCACAAGTTGGTGCACTGTCATTGCGGATTCGCTGATGACGTTGGAGTTTGTAATGAACAAAAGTACATTATAAATTGAGATAATATTCCGAAATAATATTTCGGAATATTATCTCGATATTAGTTTCTAACATCAAGTTGCGCCGAACCTCGCAAGTAAACATGCCTCGGCGTGTTTACCTTGCCAAGGCCGGCGCACACCGCATTCCTTTTCCCAAACTCGCCTCATTTAAGAGCACGAAAAATCGTGCATGAGTGCGAGTGAGAAGGAAAGCGGGTGGGTGCGAGAGAGAGGGGCGACGCGTCGCACTCATTTCTGCACGCGGAGGCACCGGCTCGCCTCCGCTGCATTACGGCGCGCGCCCACCGATTTCTCCCGGTTCTAGGGAGAACCGTGCGGAGGGAGAATCGAGCGGCGCAGCCATTTCACGGCTTGCCGAGCGTAACTCGGCGAAGCGGCTGAGCGCCGCCATTTTCGGCGCTCGCCGGCAAGCGAGCACAGGTGGGAGCGAGAGGGCCGATCGCGAGGAGGGCTCGCGATCGCCATCGGCCCGCTCGCTCGCCAGTATTCGTTGGATCGCCGCACCGAGTGCCAGCATCTTTTCGAGTCCGATTAACTATCGAGTGTTAAGGCTTAGTCTTTCCGGGTTGAAGTACGGGTGCGTGACTGTTCTACGGTTTTCTCGTGGGTGCAAGTGAGTGGGTGCGCGCGCGAAGAGAAAGTGACATTGGGCAGTGTTGAGGCAGGGGCCTCCACTGCCATTACTTCATCTGCAAGAGGGACAGGTTCGAGTGGCGGGTGGCCTCCAGGTGCCCTCGCCGAATACCGGGTGGAGCGGCGACAGAGGCCTCCGCGCCCTCGCCTGGGAAAAGCCAATAAAGCAAGTGCGGTCCTTCTGGCACCGCCAGGAGAGGAGAGACGAGGGGAGCAGACAAAGGAGCTACCAGCGGCTCGGGTAAGTTTTCGTAGTTATTCGGAAATCGGGAGTACGGAAAAATATCGCGTGTCGTGTTCGACCGTAGCACCCCGGCTACGGGAATTCGTTCGGTCAGCCTCCCCAGAGACGGACTCTCTGGGTCGTATAAAGAAAATTTAGTAGTGACGTTGGTACGGGGAAGCGGTGCGGAGTCGCACCGTCCGCTACGTTATAAGTTGTAGAATAAATTCTTTGCGATCCTAACGCCTGCCTCGTGGTTACCGTTGTTGTTGTCATTACGACGGTTGTGTTTTAATTAGTTGCCGTGCTCGTTATTACAGCCGTTGTAGTTGCTGTTAGCGTACTAGGCGTTGTCGCTATTGTTGTAAGCAACATCGCGTTTTCACTAAGCTGAGCCGAGCTATTCGCAGTCGCATTGAAGTCGTTTAGTTCATTTTGTAAGGCTTGAGAATGCTGTATGGCAATACGCGCTTGTGCAATTTCCGTAACTCCGGATTTTTTAAGCAGTTGCTGCAGCTTTTGGTCGCGTCGGATTCGAGCTGTTCCATCAAGCTCGTCGCTTTCGGACGCGATAGAATCCGATGCCGTATAATTGCCTTGCAGTCTCCTAAATAGTCTATTTGTACAATTTAATATGTCGCCTTCAATCACCAATTCTAATTCTTTCAAGACTTCTATCATCTTTTTCTTCGGCATTTCTTCGATCCAGTCCATCAAGGCGCGGTTGTACGCGTCATTTGCGCTTTCGCTCGCTTCGGCCATTTCGAAAGAAAATTAATTTAATTTAGTAAAATTGACTCGAGAAAAATAGAACAAAAAAAAATGTTGCCAGGCGACTATCGCGACCAAAATTTCGAACGAAATTCAATATTTAATAATTAATTATTATTTAATTTTCGCGATAACGCTCTTTAATTTTCGAAGAAAAATCGAACTTTAAATTTTTCGAATTATTTTTAAATAATTGAAATTCAATATTTTCTAAAACGCAAATTTATCTTTGCAAAGAAAAGAAAATTCTATTTTCCCTTCGCGCATCGCTGACAAAATTGTAAATTTTTACAAAAAAAAAGAGAAATTTTTCTAGTTTATTTTAATTAAAAAAAAAAAAAATAATTAATTTCTCACACTAATTTAATTTTTAGTACAAGCACAAAAAAAATAATTTAATTTTTAATTGTTCCTAACAATTCAACTGTCAACACTTTACAAAAATAATTTAATTTTTGACTCTAACGCGACGCAAACAAATTCGAAAAAGACTAAGTTTAAATTCGCGCCTACTCCGCGCACACGCACACAACTCTCTTGCGCATTAACGCTAGCGCACGCTTATCACACACACAGACAAATTGTGCTTTGTCGCTAGCGCTCGCTACACGCGTATACACACACATACAATACGCTCGGTGCTCGCTCATCTACAACGCACACACTCGTTGGTACTCGCAACGCACGAATTCGAATATCGTTTAAGTTCAAAGAGAGTTCTGAAATCGAGAAATATTATTTCTCTAATTTCTCTCTCTGTCTAGCATACAGTAAAATTTTTGTATGCTAAAAATGAGCACTCTTCAACTCTCTAGCCGATGTAAACACCGCGCTCGGCGCGTGTATTCACGTTTTCGCCGGGCTTACCTGTGCCGGTGAGGTCGCGCGCTCACTCGCTAAGTTACGAAGACAACAAAATTTTATCCAAAATTTCGCGAATGTCGAATCTAATAATTCGAGGGGCAGCGACTTTATTTTATCACGCACGATTTTCTAAACCACGTTGTCGAAAGTGGGTTTTTTCGACGGGCGCCAATGTAACCGCCAGCTGCTCAGCCATTGCATAAATTTAATAAATGAACGAAAAACCACAAAAAAAATCAAATTCAACGCGGGATGAATTACTCAAAAAGAACGAAAGCCAGAGACTCTCAACAACGTGGAGATGGTTCTTTAGCTATGTACTCGCTCGTTCTCACACAATCGGGTGTAGGACGGGGTGGCCCACGCACAGCCGCAATCTGGGAATCTCACGCACGAAAAAGGTTACAATCGGGTTGCACAAAAAGGACCGTGTCAGCTTCGGTCGAAGGCGCGAGGCAATCTGCCTAATACGCGCTTCACGCGAAAACGCTCTCTCTCTCTCCCCCCCCTCATCTCTCTCTTTCTCTGTCTTTGCTAAGTTGAGGACGCCTTATACTTCGCTCTTCACATTTACACGGTTTTAACCGGTTTCTTTTACCCCTTTTTTGGAGTTTCTTTTATAGACGCTTCGGACTCCTGCTGGCTGAAGGTATATCGAGCATTCACGGCGTGGCTCGATTTTTTAGAGCCAGAGAGCTGCGAAAACGTCTATTAAAGTTCGTTGCTTGGCCTGGCGGATGTAAACACTCGGACCGGAGCTGTTAGCTACATGTCGCTGTCGATTCCACACTTGATCGAGGCCCATGTTATTGTGACTGCGTGGAGTACCCGTGATAAATTCAGGATTTTCATCACCGGTGATGCAGATTTCTGGAGAAGGACGCTGTTTGCAACTTCTCGGATCGAACGGCTTTTCAACGTCTCATGTATAATTCTTCGGCAACAACTTTGAATGGAAGTGAGAGTTTAGTGAGCGACACATAAAAGTGCAAGTTTGCAAATAAATTTTTAAAATTCTTAAACTATAGTCTGCAAAAATTTTAGATTTCGCATTTTAATTTAAACGTAGTGAGTGAATTCATAAATTTAAATTGACCGTTCGGTATTATGTAACCATTAACGTTCGCGTAAATATTAGGTGTATAGAGTGTTGTTATGTAAATATTAGAGTAGTGTATGCGTGTTACTGTGTCTCTATTAGCCTTAAATACACACGCGGTACATTTAAAGAATCACTAATTCGTATGCAGCTTGCGATTTTTGCGTGCGATGAGCAGCTGTATACACTGTAAGAAAAGGATCGCTTTCGGTAAAATTACGTGCTATATCTGCGAACGCAAATGCCACTCAAAGTGCTTAGATAAATATTTAAATAGTAACAAAGCGCTTGATTGTAGCATACGTTCTTTGAGTACCATAATTACTTCCCGCTGCAATTAGTTTTATATTGCATGAGAAGCGTCGCCATGGAGTTATCAAGTATTCCGATATAGTTAAAGGTGGCCCGTCGTCTGCAATAGCCTTATTTGAGATGCTACCCCCGATCTTGCACGAATTACGCCTTATGGTTAAGGATAAAGGTTCGAAGCTAGGGTACAAACAATTTTGGGCCTCAAATGGTACTATTCTTGTCCGCAAAAATGACAAATCGGATATAATAACTATAACAACAGAAAGTGATCTAAATAAAATAATTTGAAGTTGTGACGAGCCTTGCAACCGGAATTCTTTGATATCCCGCCGTTCTGTACGTCTTGCGCAAATTAATACAAATTCCTTGCAAGATCACTTCGAGCAAATACATGACTTTGCAATATCCAAAGATATTGATATTATCTCAGTATGCGAATCCTGGTTCACTCCAGACGTGTCGGATAGCTCAATAAATTTTATCGAATACAATGCTATCCGAAATGATCGAGGCCTTGCATCAACATCTAATAAATCTCGCAGAGCTTACGTTCAGGGCGGTGGAATTGAAGTTTATATTCGCAAGGGCATAAAATTTAAGCTTTTACTTGAATCAAAAAATACGAGCTTAAATGAAACTGAATATGTGATGATAGAATGCGATCTTGGAAATAATGAGCATATATTACTTGCTTCTGTATATCGAAGGCTTAAAGGCAACATGTTGACACTATTTTTTCAAGCTCTTCAGAAGTTCTCCCATCGCTTTGCTAGTATAATAATCCTAGGTGATTTCAATTCTGATCTCTTAACAAACAAGCATTATAGCCAACATCTCAAATCACTGATTTATGAAAACGGCTTACATATTGTGCCTTTATCTGCTGCACATCATACTACACATTCCGATTCATGGCTCGACTTAATAATAACTGATTCGCCGAAGAATATTCTATATATAGAGCAGTCCGAATGTCCTTTCATTTGCGGCCATGATTACATCTTAATAGATTATCAATTACGAACCTCCAAACATGTTTCGAAATATGTCTGCCGGAGGGATTTCAGGAACTTCTCTCCTGCTAAATTTTCAGCCGATCTTCGCAAAAATTTATCAGCTGCAGGCTTCTCTGATTTTAAACACCGATTTACTGGATGTACAAGTGCCCTATGTCGAGTGCCACTTTTGCAGAAAGCCTGCACCTTGGTTAACCCAGGCACTCCGAGATCGCTGATCACTGCGCTTCTAAATGAGTATAAAGCTATTCGAAAGCAGATCAAAACCGATATTAAATTGGCCCGCGACTCTTATATTATGAATACAATACAGAATATAACCGATCCAAGTAAGAAATGGGCATTTTTATCAAAAATTGGAATCGTCGGACAGCGCCCTAATTTATCATTATCCAACTTTTCTGCTGATGAATTAAACTCTTTTTATGCGTCAGTACTGACGAACTAGAAAGTATCTTAGGATTACCCGTAAATCACGACGTTCCAATTTTCGACATCTGTTCGCTTGACTACTCGCAAGTTTTGCAGGCATCTCTAACGGCGCTACCCAAGAGCAAGGGACGCACCGTAGATAAGCTATCTTTGTCTTATTTTAAAAATGTATTACCGCTTGTGTCCAACTACATGACGGACATCTTTAACACATTCATCGATACTGCTGTTTATCCCAATAAATGGAAGCAATCTTTAGTAATTCCATTGAATAGGGTTACAAACCCTAAGTCTCCATCTGACACCAGACCTACTGCAAACCTCTCACATTTCGCTAAGGTATTCGACAAGCTCGTTACATCTCAACTTATAGATTATCTGGAGTCAACTGATTCTATCTCGCCGTACCAATCTGGCTTCCGCAAGTGCTACAGTACCCAAACTGCTCTTCTGAAAATCACGGAAGACATAAGAAGAGGTATTGACTCAGAGATGGTAACCATTATGGTACTATTTGATTTTCGCAAAGCGTTCGATTCACTGAAGCACTCTACGCTCTTGCGCGCGATTAAAAAAACAAAATTTTTCGAATAAATCTATATGCTGGTTCAATTCTTATTTATTGGGGCGATCGCAAGCGATTATCGATCAGCAAGGGCATACGTCTGAGTTTATTGAGCTCACAAGCGGGATCCCTCAAGGCTCAAACCCGGGCCCTGTTGCATTTATCATATTAATAAATAGCATTGTAAACTCATTAAAGCATTGTTCGGAATCTTATGCTGCGGAATCGTATCTTTGCTGATGATTTTCAGATTTACCTGCAGTGTAAGCGAAATGATCTTCCCGAGTACATCGCCAAGATAAATGAAGATGCCCAAAACGTCGCAAATTGGGCTGCAGCGAACGGCTTACAGTTAAATTGGGTTAAGAGTCATGGAATTATATTTGGCTCAAACCAAAATCTGATGCGCATAGATTACTCTACTCAACCTCCTATTGTGGTAGATGCATCGATCATATCTCTTGTAAGTTCAGTGAAAGATCTTGGAGTTACTCAAGTGACCTTAGTTGGAATGCTCATGTTGTCAAGGTTAGAATTTGGATCCATGGTGTCCTGAAGAGACTGCGGTTTAGAGGAAACTTTCTTGCCCATAATCTAAAGAAACAATTGGTTACAGCGCTTATTCTCCCGCATTTCGACTATGCATGTCTAGTCTACTGCGATATCTCTGGCTACCTGGACCTAAAATTGCAGCGAATTCAAAACCAGCTTGTTCGGTTTATCTTCAAACTAAAGAAAGATACGTCACTGAGAGGTTTTTATCAAAGCTTAAATTGGCTGCCTGTTACAGTTCGTCGCAAATATTACATAGCTGTGATAACTTTCAAGATTCTCAAAGAATTGAAGCCTAGTTATCTGCTACCACTCTTTCCCCGATTAAATCCTGAAATTCGACGCTCGAATAGAGCTCACGCAGTAGCAGCATCTTCTTCATTTGATTTGCCTGTTCCTACCACTTCAACTTACGAAAAATCTTTCAGTTTACAAGCAATGAGGCTATGGGACTCACTACCCTGCGACATAAAATCACAGTCGTCAATTGCTGGTTTTAAAGCAGCGCTTTTTACGCATTTAATGCACGGGAGCTCAAAAGCGAATAGCGATCTCTGACTTATGAATTTGTAATTATTGAAATTGCCGCACCTTTGCGATCCTGTTTTGTTTTATTTTAGCCTTTCAATGTATTTTATTTTATTTTATTTTATTTTATTCTGTGTTATTTTATTGCGTTTTTAGATTGTATCTTAAGTTTTAGTCTGTAATTATGATATGCACCATACTGCGCTTAGCTGCGACTTATTTGAAAAACATTCCTTTTTATTTCTATTTGTATTGCTATTTTTATTGCTATAATTCGCGGGATTTATTGCATTTACTGTGTTTAAAAATTGTGCACGATTTTATTGTATATTGTACATTATATTATTATATATTTTGTATAAATTGCTAATGCGATACGGTTCATTGTAACCTTAGCAAATAAACTAGTTATCAAAATTCTCTCTCTCTCTCTCTCTCTCTCTCTCCCTCTCTCTCCCTCTCTCTCCCTCTCACTCTCACTCTCTATGTGGCACTACACAAGTGCCGCGCGGACTCAATGCCGTAGTCGCGCGAACGCTCCGTCCAAGTCGGCAGAGCGTAGCTATCTGCTTAGCCGCGAGACGAGCAGTCGAGCAATTGTCGAAAAGCGCCCTACTATAGGTGCACTAACACCCCTAGAGAGCCGCTCGTTGGTGCGACTAAGCACCGAAATAATATTTGAGAATATTATCCGCCAACGGCTTCTGAAATACCAAGCCAGCGTGCGATAAAGTCGCAGCGGCCTTGGTACTTCTGCCGTGTCAACATAAGTCGTATGATCAGGTGTGTCTACCGATGTAAACACTCCCGATGTACTTACGACTTACCGCCTACAATGCCGGGCCAGCTCGCAACAGAGTTGCGGCGGCCTTGATATTCCGATCCCGCAAATAATATTCGGGAGATCTATTATATTGTCGACGAGCTGCAAGCAGCCCGTCGCAAAGTTAAAAGTAAATTCTGATTATGTTCATAAAATTCAGACGTTAAAAATAAATACTCTTTGGAAAGCCCAGCTTGTCATTATTGGCCTGGAAACTTACTTTTTACAACCAAAATGCGAGAACTTACGTAAGAATTTTCATGTTCTTGTTTGAGAAATTGAATGAAAATTTAAACTTAATAAAAAACAGTAAACTTTTAATGATTAAAGTTAAAAGTAAGTTATAAAATAACGTTTAGAAAACGTTAATTAGATCGATTAGAAGCGTCAATTTCAGAGGCCAGATATCAATCTTTAAAAGTAGAATGTTCATATTACCTGTTGGCAAACTGAGCTGAATAAGCTCCAGAAATAAAGTCTGTTGCAGCCCAAGATTACTTTTCAGTTATCTAAAGTTGGATGAAAGCAGACCTCTTAAGCTGTAGCTAAATTGATTATGTTAATAAAATTCTTGTGATAAAAGCAATCTCTGCTTGCAAAGCTCTAAAAAGCAGTACTTTTAAACATAAAAGTAGAGTTGAAAAAAAGTTGAAAAGTAAAGTATAAAATAACTGTTAAAGAACGTTCATTAGATCGACTGGAAGTTTCAAATTCAGTAAATTATGATTATGTTAATAAAATTGATACGAAAAAAATAAACACTGATTGCAAACCCCTGCTTGCCATTATTGGTCTCGAAACTTACGTTTTACAACTAACATCCGAGAACTTAAGTAATAGTTTTCAATTTTTTGTTTAAGAAATGGAATAAAAATTTAAACTGAATAAGACTTAGTAAACTTTTAATCGTAATACTTAAAAGTAAATTCTGATTATGTTAATAAAATTCAGACAATAAAAATAAATACTGATTGCAAAGCCCAGCTTGTGAAAATTTAAAATGTACATTTTTTGACTTCATTATTTACTTTTTAAGTAGCTTTTTCTCGAAGTTGATCGAAAAAATGAAGCAGGCCAATTCCCCCGAGAATATAAGGTCTATTAATGAACCGTAACTAATTCAGTAGTTCTGGTAATATATATGCAGGTGCATTAACGTGCTACCTGCAAGAAAGAACCTGGTAAGGTATATAAATCTTGCATTTGATGTAAAACTGAATCGTTGCTTTTATAGAAAGTATGTAGAGGCCATTACGACGATGACAGTAGTGGTATGTCTGGTTTGAAGTTTGATACGAAACGTTAAGTCGAACATGATGAGGATCCCTTTGAACTAATATAATCTCGTCTAATATTTAGGGATTGCAATTGAGACAAAGCCGGGTCATCTCGTTAATTCTTAAGGGCTCTCGTCCAAAAGCATCTCTTCTGGTGATAGCTAATGCTCTTCTTTCATCATTGTCATCCGCATCAATTCGAGCCATTTGTAAAGCAAAACAATCCACGGTGGTTGACCAAAGTGAAAGTCAATATTATATGCATATTGATTGATATACAAATAATAAAAATGAATATTAATCAACATGGAGACAATTATTGATGGAAATATCAATATCGCAATGCAGAGCAGTGTCTACATCCAGATCAGATCCAATATCAATAAATATAGGGCGCAGTAGATTTGAATATAACATAATGAACACTCAAGATGGGAAGTGAACATTTAAGAGCGATAATTAGAATAGTTGAGTGTTACAGCATTTTTGTCAAGGTGGATTTCGTAACAACAACACAAACAACAGCAATAATAAAAATAATAGTAATGCTCGTCATTATAATCCGAATAAATAATTATTTTTCTCATTATTATTATTATTACCCTTAACGATATCCGTGAATGTAAAGGGTTACCAATGGCACTGCTCGTTATTGTTATTGTTATTATTGTTGTTGTTGTTGTTGTTGTGTATGTCGGCGGTGGCAAGGAGAGAGGAGCGAACTGAATGACGACGGTAACCCCGGAAGGCATCGTCCCGGTCATGTTCGTCAGTCAAGAAAACTGGGGTAGGATCGCTAACTTCGCCGAGGATATTCTGAAGCGAAAGAAGGCGGACCTTCCCTAAGATAAGTAGAAAAATTAAATTCTTAATTTTAAGTAAGTACAGTGCCCCGATGGCAATCACTCTGGTCGCCTCCCCGAAGTAATGCCTAACAATGGTTTCCGGGGCGGGGTTTTAGAGCCAGGGAGAGGAGGTCTCCTCGATGCACTATCAAGGGGGTGAGGTTTTAGTGGGTGGACCGGCACCTTCTGTGCCGGAGAGTCCCATACAGGGGACCGGCCCCCTGACGGTCTATCAAAGATTTCCTCTCTCCTCGAAAAAAAAAAAAATGTTAATTATAATAATATATATTTTTGGGATATATTGTCATCATTACTGTCATCATTATTGTCACGATTATAATCATGATTATCATTACTGTTGTTGTTGTCCTTGCTGTTGCTAATAATATTATTGCCATTGATATCATTGTCCTCACCCTTATTCTTATACGAGTTTGTACCATCGATTCTGTTGTAAAATCTCTCATCTGGGAGGTACTCTGGTACTTGGGAATCCGTTTTTCGAACTTTGGGAAGCATATAACTTAAAAAAAACTCATTTTCAGACCATGTTCTATTTGAAAGTTTGTTCTGGATAAGAAGAACTATCATTTCTCAAAGTTACAGAATTTTTCATCGAGATAAATTTTCCCATGTATTTGGTGCGGGTTCCTTTATGCAGTCAAAATTGATAACAGCAAAAGGTGTCATCCCAGCCGCCTAGAAGTTAAGGTAGTTCTATAGGTACTCTCTAGTCAGATGAGATATTAAAAAAAATTGAGATTGATGGGACCACTGCAGTTTCCTCGGTTGAAGTGTTTCTGAAAAAGGTCAAGGAGCAATTTTTAACGAGCAGTTTAGTCATGACTTTGAATTCGACCTGGAGCTTGATCTTTGAGGTTATTTCAAGGTAATTTTTTGGTTACATTTAGCATTGCCCAGGAACAACGACATGGATGTAGTAAAATCTGTTCCTTTCGGGGAGCTGGATTTATGCGAGTTCCCTAGCCTATAACATTTAAAGATTAACATTAATAAGCACGTGTCTTTGACATTTAACCTACAAACTGTTTTATTTAATAATAAGTATTTAGCATGTAAGTTTATTTAGTTTTACATCGAGCCAGACCAGCGAACAGGAAAAAACTTTCCTCTGCTGGGTTAATATTGTAACGTGATATTGTATGTGCAATTATTATTATTTAATTATTGTATATCTATCCTCTGGTTTAATAAATAAATAATAAATAAACTCTAAACGCATAAACTCACGGATTCCTAACTTACAAATCTCAAACCTACAACCAAATAATTCCGTTTTTGAGTAATTTCGCAAAAAAGGAGAGTTTCCATTTTTATTTTTAAAATTCCGCCGTGTTGTTAAAAAGGAAGTTTACAAGTAAAGTGGTAGTACGGCTTTTATATAAAAATAACAGATTACCATTATTATTTTTTTAAACGTTGATTTGCGTGTTAAGTGTTCTTCATTGTGATCGACATTTGGGAAAGGTCTGGTCTCTGGTTTGTAGACTTTCTCAAAATGCAAAATCTCAATGAAAGAGGCTGGAATGAAATGGAACGATCTTTAGGGCAGATTCTTATAGGGCAGTAATGAATCTTTTCAATGAAACATTTAGAATTGGTAGAATCAATTACCTCGAAAGCAACAGGTTTTTCTACGTCCACGTCATTGTTCCTGGGTAACGCTAAATGTAAAAAAACGAAATTGATCTTGAAATTATTTAGGTCAAGCTCCAGAGCAAATACGAGGTCTCCAATGAATTTCTCGTTGAAAATTGCTCGAACAATGATTTTGAGCTTTTTCAGAAACACTTGACCCGAGGAAATACAGAGCGGTCCCGTCAACCCAACCCCGAACCTTGTTCAAGTTTCAATGACCTTCAGCTGACCTTCAAGGCTACCCGTTACCTATGGCTGAAGTACATGTTTAGACGTAAAATTCCCCGCTCTTTCGATTGCTAATGTCAAAAATATGGGTTTCCATTTAAAAAAACAAAGTTGACCTTGAAACGATCTTGAAGTTTAAGCTCAAGGGCAAATCCAATGGTGACATTGAATTCCACCTGAAAAATTATTTCAAGAACGACCTTCACTTTTTTGAAAAATGTTCTACCTGGAAAATTATTCGTGTATCGAGACTTTTTGGACGTCTTGTATTAAGGACGTTTGTCAGGAATTTAAAAAATCTACGATCTTCATAAAAATTTAATAGATTATTCTTTATGCTAAAAA
>JAWWML010024800.1:0-15142 GCA_035047165.1 Ormyrus rosae
ACTCTTTACACTGAAATCACATTAATTACCTACAATTTAAGCCCAATTACATTCAAATTGATCTATTTGTTAGACTTATGGCTTACGCCAAAGCAATTTTTTTAAATGTGATGTAGCTTGAAATAAAATGAACGTAGAGGCTTCTACTACAGCTCATTTTGTCAAGAATTGTCTATATTTTTATAATATTATATCTAGATTTTACTAACTATTACAATTGTTCTGTTTTAGATATTTTTAGGTGAAAATTTTTGAAGGTGTACACCCCGCTTAAATCAATGGCAGTATCATCGAAATATTAGAATATCAGTTAACTCAACTAAATTTTTTTCTCAGTGTAGGAAGAAACTTACAGAGACTCATCGATGGTACATATAGAGATACTAAGTGCAGCACCAGGGTCCAACGCTCTCTTGATTTTGAAACAGCCTCTTCGCTCTGGTTCTCGACTGCATCTCCAAAATCCTGAATTTGACCTTTCGTCTTTGTCAAATTCCATTTCTAAACCTCCATAGTGCCTCCAAAAGCTACATAATATTAAGATATACTATAATTAATTGATATATGCATCAAAATAAAAATATATTCACGCTATTTTTATGAAAATTAACGTTATTTCTAAAAATAACTTTAATTTGCTCAACTTTTCATAAACTATTTGTATTTTATCGTACAATGTATGTTTAATATTTGTAGTAACATGTGTATATGTATAAGTTTTTTTAATTATTACTACAAATATTCACAATATTTTTATGAAAATTAAGGCTTTTTATAAAAGTAAATTTAATTTGCTCATCTTTTCATAAACTACTTTTTTATTTTATTTTATTTTATTTTATTTATTAAATGGGCAATATTGCCCAATTACATACCAGAACACTGTCTGCGAAAGAAATAATAAAAGGTGCAATCTCTGATCCGCACGCAATAAAAAAAAATAAAAAATACATGTAAGAAATAAACTAAAAAAAAATAAATCGATTTTATTCACTTATTAAATTATTAAATTAGTATTTATGTATTAAATTATTATGCAAATTATATAATCACTGCTAGATTGAATGAAAGTAGTAGGCATTTATATATATTGAATTAAGCCGCGAGAGTTGAGGCTCGTGAATGGTCGTTTTTTACTTATTTCTGTTAGTTTGTAAATGTCAAATTTTTAAAATAAAGTTTGCGCTACTGTTTGTGGTCGAAAATTCAAACAGGACACATATCTATACCTATAGTCTAGCTGTTCAATTTTGTAGTCATGCGTGCGTCTACTTCAGCATATATATTCAAGAAGTTACTCAAATTTAAATTAATTACTACAACAATAATTATTAGGAATGAAGTGAAAATATTGAAAATTGTATCTATTGGGAAAGAAAAAAATTCAATTTCAGATAAATATACACATTTAAATATAACCTATTTAAAAAAAAATTTCTAATAAATGTTTTTGATTTTTTGTGTTTATATTAATTTTTTAGATAGCTGACAGATTCAGCGGGTACAAAACTTCTTCACATAATTTCTTAAGAATGAAACACCATAATTGTGATATAAGAGTAGTAAGTACAACAAAATTTAAGCGCATGTTCTTACATTCACTGAGGATCAGTGAGGACTGTGTGTTCTTACTGATTAATACGTAAAATTTTTAATATAAAATTAGTTATTCTTAAGTGTATTATTTATATACACATGTTACTACAAATATTAAACATATTTTGTACGGTAAAGTACAAACAATTATCTCGTTTTCTGTACAATATGTTATCTCGTTTTCCACGTCTGCTACCTCTATCATGTACACATATCGTTTGAGCAACGTCGACGTTGGGAAGGTGTCTGAGATCTCGGACTTTGGCGCAATCTTCCACGCAGCTCTGGAGTTCTCCCAACATCAACAATCTGTTATATCAAGAGCCTCCCCTGAGCTGGAATTCATAAAGAGATCTACTTTCGAGTTTAGATCCCCTCACGCAGTTCTTACCTTGTATAAAACCGTGGTGTTGCCTATTATCACATATTGTTATGTCGTCTGAAGATCCTACTCGCAGTCTAGATTGAGTTCCATTGATGAGGTGCAGCATAAGCTGCTTAGGTATTGTATGCAAAAAAACTGATTCGCCTACGTCGTTCATGGATGACGATTATGCTCCATTGCTAATTAAGTTCAATCTTATGGATATACCAGCACTATTTAGATTCCATGATATCCTAACTATTCATAAGATTGTCAATCGGAGCATTATTTGTGAAGAACTTCGCTCTTTTTTTATCCCGAGGGGTATCAAGGAAAGCTTGCGTGAAGCTAGAGACATCCTTGAGCCTTACTGTAGGTCGGAGTCTCATTTCTAGTCTTGGCAGCCGCGGCTAACTCGTCTTTGGAATCAACTGCCACCAAGGGTCAGAGGCTTGGAGAAGGTTTCTGAGTTTAAGGCTGCTGTGAAGAGGGAGCTGTGAATTAGTTTTTTCGTCTGCGTTTTAGTTTTTCTAGTTTTTTAATAATCTCCAATTTTTGTTTTCAGGCCCCAAAGGGCTGTAATTTATTTACTATATGATAATTACTTTTTGTAGAACAGATCTGTTATATAGTTATAATTAAGTCTACTTAGTTCAATACTTAGTTTTGTATTGCGTTGCAGGCACCTATTATTCATTGCTATATTTTTTTTTTATTGCGTGCGCATCAGAGGTTGTACCTTTTATTATTTCTTTCTCAGACAGTGTTTTGGTATTTGATTGGGCAATTAATATTGCCCGTTTAATAAATAACATAAAATAAAATAAAAAAGTAGTTTATGAAAAGATGAGCAAATTAAATTTATTTTTAGAAAAAGCGTTGATTTTCATAAAAATATTGTGAATATTTGTAGTAACAATTAAAATTACTTATACATATACACATGTTACTACAAATATTAAACATACATTGTACGATAAAGTACAAATAGTTTATGAAAAGTTGAGCAAATTAAAGTTATTTTTAGAAATAAAGTTAATTTTCATAAAAATAGTGTGAATATTTCTAGTAACAATTAAAATTTTTTATTTTGATGCATATATCAATTAATTATAGTATATCTTAATATTATGTAGCTTTTGGAGGCACTACGGAGGTTTAGAAATGGAATTTGACAAAGACGAAAGGTTAAATTCAGGATTTTGGAGATGCAGTCGAGAACCAGAGCGAAGAGGCCATGTTTCAAAATCAAGAGAGCGTTGGACCCTGGAACTGCACATAGTATCTCTATATGTGTCATCGATGAGTCTCTGTAAGTTTCTTCCTACTTTGAAACTTATTTGTGTATTTTTATTTTGTTATTTAGAATTTTATGCATGTCTCTACCTAGAGACTTTTATCAACCTTTTTCAATTAAATTTCAAAATAAAATTCTTAATAACAAAATAAAAATACGTAATAAGTTTCAAAGTAGGAAGAAACTTAGATTAAAAACAGTAGGATGTAGATAAACTGATATGATAAGGTATTCGAGTGATGTAGATTTTCTTATAAATATCTGTACAAAAAAATGATTATTATACAGATTTCTATAAAGAAATCGACAAAGATTTCTGGGCGGATTCCAAATCGATGACATTCCTATTAAATCCATGCAGAAATTTCTGTAGAAATATGTACCAAATCGCGTATAGATTTCCATGCAGAAATCTTCGTATGTAATTCCACGTAGAAATTCCCGTGGAAATTTGTATGGATTTCGTTGCAGATCTCCACTAGGATTCATTACGGAAATCTATATGGAAATCTACATAGAAATTTCACGTGGATTCCTTACGGATTTCCATAAGGAATCCACGTAGATTTCCGTCTGATTTCCTTATGGATTTCCATATGGAAATTTTCAACTGGGGTAAACGATAGGTCGGCTCCATGCCGCACTTTTTAACCTACATATGAATTATAATTGCTTTTTATTTAGTTAATTTGCCTACGAATGCAGAACCAGTGCGAGAAAAATGAAAAAGAATAACTATAATCAATAAAATAACAATACTGCTGATACGCTGATGAACGCTGTGGAAATATTGCTGTAATGATGCAAAATCGGCTAACCACATCTCGTATTTTACAAAAGCAGTGGAAAAACGAAAATAATGGTTTGCGGGAAAATTACCTCATGACTGCTACTATATTCTGTAGTAAGGTAAGAATATTTCTCAGTATGGCTAATACGGCAAAGCAACATTGGAGCAGTATTGCTCCAACATTCAATGTTATACAAGTTGTTATACATTTCTCATATTTAAATTAGATGATAAGCTTCAACTAAAGATCAAACTCTATTTTAGGTCTTCTCTGGAATATTCTTGATGCTTTAATTAGCACTAAAATCTCAAAGCTTATTTTTGTGGCAACTTTTGTATAATGGCATAGCTTTCACATGGTAAAGTCTACCATTATCGATCTGTTACTATTCAATCCTTATTTGCACCAAAGTTTTGAGTAATTCTAAAACAAAAACTACTATAATAGTTTAAAGGGTCTTATTAGTTGCTGATCATGAATCTGCAGTTTCCAAGTAGAATATGCCTAAAGCTTACAATTTGTGTACAATACATATTAAACGTATAAGTCAAGAAATTGATTAAGTCAAGAAACCATTATTCAACTACAATTTTATATAAAATTGTAGAAAAAGTACTAAAATTTTTTGTGGCCTTCTATTAGAATCTTACCGATGTGGCTCGAATGGTCCTGGGCTGGGCCAAGTGAAGGTTGTCACTTCCTGGACTTTTTTGAAACTTTACAATGGATAAAATCCACAAAGTACAACTTTCCAACATCGAAAAATTCTGGCTGCCCAAAGGTTAAGGTAGTTCTATGGTTTTTCGACATATTCAAGAAACTATTAAGACTTTGCAAGCACGTAGTATAAAGTACGTAGCATACAAACATCTAAATTTTCAGACCAGTTAACGTACAAAAATTTAAGAAAATGGTGTTTGAAATGAAGCTCTTAAGCTTATGGACAGCAGACGACAGCAGACGTATAACATAAGAAATTTAAAGTTTTCATATTAATAGCGATTCACCAGAAACTCAAAAAACAAACAAATTATAGCTAAAGTTATGTACTTTAAAAAAGTGTAAAAATTAATATGCATTGGCGTGCAAAATTATTACTTATCGCTCGTTCAAAATTATTTTCGTGAATTTTTACCCGTGTTTGTGTATCTGTATATACTGTTACCGCACGTCGTTTGTTTACATCCGTGACGCAAAGACAAAATGCTGCATATCTATATATACAAATCTTCTATATCTGCCCATAGAACTACCTTAAAGTAACTTAGAATTTCAAAAATATTAGTATTCATTTATATAAACAAAATTAGTATTAATTTATTTGAACAATATTAGTAAGAATTTATTTATAGTATAAAATATAATATATAATAAAATATAATGTCATATTTTTAGTTTATCTTTAATTCCATGTTCAATTTACTGCTGAGGTCAAAAATAAAAGTGTTAAAAGAATGAATTTCATGATAGTGACTTCACAGCTGTACTTTTTTTGTTATTCATTATTATCATTCATGTTACAACAATTTAATTGACCCGGCATTATCATGTAACAAAAAAAGTCAAGTTGAAGAAAAAATAAATAAATACATAAGTCAATTTTCTTATTTTAATCATCAATTAATAAAAATAAACTTAAACACCATGTCTATATTTTTTTACCAACCTAAAATCTTATAGTAACAAGGTAAATTTTTTAAAAGTATCAAAAAAACTTGTGAAAATTATTTCGGAAAATGCATAAAAACGACTTCAACAAATAATATATTATTTACAGCAATTTATGCATAATTGTAACACTAAATTTCTTTGACGGTTCATTTACTATGTTCAAAATTAATTATTCACTAATGATCAATATATATATAAATACATAAACAATAACTAATTTTTTATTAAAGTACAGAGTAATAAATAAACCCTGCTTAACAATAATCTATTAAAAAAGGAGAATCATGATTTTAAAGTCATTTAATAAGCCTTAAATTAAAGTATCATAGTTACATTATTAAGTACAATTAAGTTAAATAAATAATACCTAATTTCTTTATTCTAAGAAAATTGATATCTTAATGTCTAACAAGATTTCATTTTTTAATGAAACAAATTAATAAAAAGCTGTATATTTGGGTTAGAATTCTTTGAAATCCTTTTTTGCAAAGTTTGAAAATAAGCAAATTGTTAAGAAATAACAAATGACAATTCCGAAAAACTCTTATTTCTAAATTAATTTTATAACTTTTATATCTTATACTATCTAAAAAAAAGCAAAAAATTCTATATAATCTTGAAGTTTTAGATAGTTGCTAATTCAAAATTTGAAATAGCTGAAAAAATATCTTGTATTATTTATCATTAAGTTTATCTAAAATTTAGTCATTAAAAACTAATTATAAACACAATAACCTATTTTGTATGGTTCTATTTCCTCAAACTAATTTCTAATTATATTTTTCTAAGCAAACCAAATAAAAATTAAATTATAATTAAACTTTTTAGAAAAAAGTATGATCGAAAAACGTAAACAAATGTACTATCAACTTTTCTAGGTTACAATATAAATATTTATATATATTTATATTATTATATTATTGTAATATAGAAAACTGTAATATTTATTTACAACAGTATCTCTAAACATGTTTTTTTCACGTTTAAATTCTTTTAACACCTTAAGGTATTAAAAAAAAACTTACGAATGTTGAAATCAAAATAAAATTTATTGTTTTCTTAATTAATACTCACAAAATAAATTAGCAACTTTTGATACTTTAACGATTATATATTAATCATTCTTTTGTATACATTTTTTAAAACAAACATTTTAATCTTAGGATTAAATGCGATTGCTTTTTTGTAAATAATCTGCATTGGGATTTGGGAATAAAACACAACACTATATAACAAGGCAAACTTCTACAGATTTTGCCAAACAGTATGAGTATGACCATTCAGGTTATAAAACAGTAACATATGAAGTCAGGAGTTACTTCCATTTCGTATTAAGAGCTACTTACAATTTAAGGATACTTGAGTGAATTATGGTTACGACGTTATTTTACGAATTGCGCATAAAAAATGGTTAACAAAAATGGCAATAAAACGTTTGCGCGTGCTTTAGTTTCTTAGATAATGAGTGTATTCCGAAACTCGAGCGCCCGATTTCAGAGTGTTCCGGATTGTATTAAAATTATGTTGAATTACGGAACATTCCGAAATTAATCATTTGACTGGGATTGCCGTCCGCAGTAGAAAGCTTTTAATGTAACTTTTTCTTGCCAAAGGCAGTCGACCTCTTTTCATTTTTAAGTTATTTGAAATAAATCTATTCATTTCGAAAGCATTTTACCGACGGTTCTTAGCTGAGTCATAATATTTAACGATTTTTCATATGGGAAGCCAGCTTCTAGGAGCTTACCGTGCGCCCTCAACTTATGAAGTTATTTCCCATGTATCATCGTATTTTTTATATTTTAAAGTCAACTCATAACGGACTGCAATTTGTTCTTTTCGTGCGCAAGGGATCATCAACAAGGAAGTATGTACATAAGGCTGTGCTGTGCCGTGCTGTCCGATTTCCTTATTCCTTTCGCATTACATCTTCTTATTCGTCGTGGTACAAACCGTGGATGAATTGAAAGATGCAATGCGAAAGGAATAAGGAAATCGGACAGCACGGTACAGCACAGCAAAGCCGTATATACTGTTATGAACTGACCCTAGGTCATTAAATAAATACTAAAGTAGATGGGAATTTCGTTAGACTCCCGAAAATACGTCTTAAACTAAAAATTATGTAGATAAAAACTCGTGCTCGAAACGATAAATTATTGTTTATTTTATTAATAACCAAGAGTAGGTAGAAAATTCAAATATAATAATTTATCATTTTTCACTGGGATATTACCCTTATCTTATTTGGATCGGTATAAACCAAATAAACCTCAGAATCCCGATTGCGTAATATTGTGCAATCAATTAGATCTTTTTGTTTAAATAAATTAGATAGCAAGATGGTGTAGTCTATTCCGAATCTTGTTGAAAATCATTAGTTAATTAGTAATTAATCAGTAAAATATGGAATAGTTAGTAAATCAAGCTAATTTCTGAAACGTATTAAAATGTTTGTTAATAACTAATAAATTATAAATAATTAAGTTAAATAATAATATAAATGAAAATTTTAGTCATTTAAAACGGAGTGATTGCAAATTTAATAATAAATAACGCGATTAAAGAAGAATCTTAACAATATGTTTAAACAATTAGTTTAAAACAATTGAAATTGATTAACAATCATTTAGATTTCGTTTCAATTAAATAAATAAAAGCTTAAATTAACTAAATTAAACAATAAATACGTAAATTTACTATTTTTACGTGTAAAATAAATGTTTAAACAAATAGAATCAATCTGATTCTATTTTTAGTTTGTATTAAATAAATAAAAAAAGCATATTTATTAGGTAAAAATAATGAATCGTTATTTATTAAGTAAATAAACAAATTGCGCAATACAAATAATTAATAAATATTAATTAGAAAATTATGAAATTCAGTCAGGACTCGCTCAGGGAAAGGTTAATAGATTTCCAGAAGGAATTACATTTAAACAATTACGAGGATTGGAGTAATTGCAATTATAATGAATTTTCAAGGCCATGAGACGCCAATGGATTTCTTTCAATAGACGGCGCACGTGCCAAGGTTAAGCAGAAGGCGCACGTGATCAGGACATGAGCACTCAAGCAACGGCGCACGTGTCAAGGTTAACCAGAGGGCACACACGTGATCAAACTATGAATTTGACGAAAACAATTCCTGGAAATCGACTGGTAAACAATTCTCGGAAGTGGCGACGCTAATGCTCATCCCTTCCGACAACGATGGGCTAGCGGCGTATATAAGAGCGCGCGCACGGCCCGAAAGAGCAGACCCCTATTAAAAATTTTCACGTGAGAACTCACGTGAGATCTCACGCCAAAATCTCATGTTACCTTAACAAAAATTAACTAGCGAAAATTATCTAAATTCTGCAGTTGAAAAAAACTTCCAATTTCAAAAAATTCAAATTTCAGCAGTGATTTCCAGCGTGATATCCTGGTAGGTGGGATTTTTACACGATATTCGGGTATCTCATGGGATTTTTCAGCTTCCGTTCAAGAACTGGTCTCAAACAAGTCTCAAGCCAACGTCAATTCAAGAACTGGTCTTGATTATTGAGTTATTATTACTCTCAACCACAATTAATCTCTGTGGAATTATTCTCGGACACCAATAAAAAGTTAAAGTTATTTTTGGACTTCAACTCATTTTGAAACCTTCCCGCTCCATTTACTTTTGTAATTAATTCGGACATCGGACCTCCATCATCGGACCAGCTGAAATTCAATAAGCGAGCGGCACATCTATATAGTTCGCTTTGCTACTCCGAGGCGAGCTGGGTTATAACTCTGCCCGCTATGACTCTGCCCGCCCGCCTCGCCCGCCCCACTCAGTTCGCCTCGAGCGAGTTGCATTTCATTGCTCGGTTTGAACGAATAACGAGACAGGCAGGAGCGTCATTGGTTGATTCCTTCATCACTCGGTAATCAAGAAATAAAGATTCAACGGACTCTACCAATGACGTGCAAGTCGCACAAGGCGAACTGTGCGGGGCGGGGCGGGGTCGTTATATAGATGGTCTCTAATGGACCTTGTTATGACTCAGCTGGTCAAGGAGTGAAAAATGAGCCTTGATTGGCGACTCGCCGATGTCTTTCAGCTCCGATTCAAATTTGTAGTTCGATGATCGTCCGTTATCCGATGAAGCGCAAGGAGCGGGTTGATTGAAATAATCCAAGTCCGAGTTTAATAAATTTATACTTTTAATTTATTTAAAATAAAAGTTCACTCCGAATTTCCACAGAGTTACTATTATAACTTTACAAGTACTTGCAGATGATAACTTTTAACAATGTAGACAGCTCTAAAAAGTAAAAGAGGCTCAGCACTTCACGGACACTGAATCTCGACTGATTGGGCCCTTTATTTATACCGAGGGTGTTTACCACCTTAGAATCCGTTAGAAGATGGTTCTCGAAATCGTGCGTCAATCGTTCAAAATAATTCGCGGAAGTGTTTAGAATTCTTGTAAACAATTCCGCGTGGAAGGATCCGCAAGCCCACATGAATCCTAGGTCCTCTAACCAACGATAGGGCGTCCGAAGTCTTATAGAACGGTCGCAAGTTTGGAGACAAATGCTCGGCCCCGAACGTACGGATGGCTCGCAGGGCGGTATCCGCTCGTACGGCTTTCTAACGATTTGCGGAAGGGCGCACGAAAACAATCCTTGAAAGGATTCGAAAAAACTATTCAACGATCAAAGTTGTTTACAGATTCCAATTTATACTGTTTTTATAATAATTTCTTGATTGTTATTTTATAAATTTACATGTTTTTTCCCGGAGCGAGTACGTACAAAGTTTCGTAAAAATTGGACTAAAATTGCCTTAATTATGAGCTTGCGCAATTATTATAATTTATTAATTATTCGGTTATTTCGGAATTATTTTAATGTTTTTAGCAACGGAATTTACTACCATACTATTATTACAATTTTAATTAATTATTCCCAAAAAATTAGATTGTAATTACATAAAATCAACAAAAACGCGTAACTGCGCAATTTTAATAAATCGCGTTTTACGTAAATAATTATATTGCATCTCCTGGTGAAAAAAAATTTGTTGCAACTTTATTTAATGTTAAATTAGCGCTAAGCAACTTAATTATTAAATAATTTACTAACGAATAAAAGTGAATCTCAAAGCATTTAGTTTCCCATCTTCCTTGATTTTTAGTTTGTGATCTAAGGTCAATTCATAACAACCTTTAGCCTTGCAAAGTAGAAATTAAAACAGTACTTAGGTGAAGCAGTTCTGTTGAAAATGCTAATTGCATTTCATATTTTATTTAATATAATTAAATATAAAACGGGCTTTAAATTAGTAATAATAAAAATATGATTATTTTTAAAATAAGTTTTTAACTCTGAAGTTTTTCAATACAATTTTTAATTTAGTTTCGTAATTTGTAGACGTTCTAACATTATGATAGAATTAGTTAAAAACAAAATTCAAGTTTTCATAAATCTTAGAAAAGGAAGTGTCAATTGCAATAAAAAAATTTAGATATTCGAATAAATTTTATAATACAATTGAACTATTTTTACAATGCCTACTTCAAATTCTGTTACTGTTGCTGTTATATGTTCTAGCAATATGAATAGGAGTATGGAAGCCCATGCATTTCTTAGGTACCAGTTATAAATAAAAAATTACAGTATATATTTTATGAAATTTTAATAAGTTACTTTTTATTTAGCAAAAAAGGTTTCAATGTTAAATCTTTTGGCACTGGAGATAAAGTTAAGTTACCAGGAAATGCTCCTGATCGGCCCAATATTTATGATTTTGGAACTACTTATGAAGAAATCTATAATGATTTATTAAACAAAGATAAACAATAGTATCCTACTTATTATTTGATATAAGCAAAAAAATAAATATTTGTGTACCTTCATAATTATTCAAACTACTTTTTTGCACATAACCTATTGCACAAATATTTGTTTACATAATTTTCATAATAATTTTTTTTTTACATAAGAAATATAATATAAAACTTTCAAATTTAAGTTTTTCATTTTAGACGTTAAATAATTTTAGTGTTATTCTTAAACAAAATTTTATATATAAATTGAATAATTGCATCTTTTTATTATATATACAATTTCCTTTCACAAAATATATTTTATTAAAAAACTGTTTTTTGACAATTTTAAAAAAATTTTTTCCTTTACTTTTTAAAATAGTTATACCCAAAATGGACTTTTACATATGTTAGATCGCAATCGCAGAATAAAATCAAAACCTGAAAGATTTCAATTATCAACAGATAAATTTGATATATTAATAACATGCGAAGAACGAGTGTATGATCAAGTAATTGAATGTATGGAATCTAGAGTACAGGAGGATAATCAGCCAGCTCACCTTATTAATATTGACATCCAAGATAACCATGAAGAAGCAACTGTTGGATCTTTTCTCATCTGTGAATTAGTTTCTGTGGTATGAAATAATTGATTTTTAATTACTCCAGTTATTTAAAAATATATGTTGATCTAAGTTCAAAATTTTTTATTTAATAAATTATTTTTAGCTAGCAAGCAGCGATGATCTTGATAACGACATTGATGAACTTCTTCATGAATTCGAATCAAAGTTTGATAAATCTATCTTACACACTGTTCTGTTTTATTAAATGTTATTAATTTGATTTTAGTTTATTACAAAAAATGAACTAAGTAACATAACGTTTTAACAATAATTATAATTAGTATGAGGACTCAATCTGTGTACTAAAATTATTTCTTATGATAATATTTTACAAGACACCGTTAATCATGCATAAAAAGGAAGATGTTAAGAAATTATAATAATTTTAAGATAATGTATTTAATTAATAGTAAATAGATTTATTTTATACTTAATTTTATTCTAAGATATTATATATAATAAATTTTAATAAATTTAAATATACAATGTGTACCAATTTAATTATCATTTATATGTAAGTTTATTTTTTAATTATGTCTGTGTAAATAAAAACTATTACATAATTTATTATAAATCTTCAACAATTGTCCAGATGAGCATATACTCTTCTAGTTTTTTCTCTTTTCTTCTTATTTATATGTTTGTTCATTTTCTTCCATGGCTTTTCTACGGCGTTTAAATTAATCGTTTCATTTTTTGAAGAGCAATCACTGAAACAAATATAAATTGATATAGATATAAACAAACATGTTATAATTAATGTATTAAAATTGGATTTTTTTATTAAAAAGTATCATTCTCATCAAATAATTTTCCCTTAAGGTAGTACCCTCAACTAAATCTAGGGTTTACAAAAAAATATGTATCTTTAAATTTTTAAATCTAACAATTCGAATAATAAATGTATGTAAAAGTAGAGAAAGTATCACTGAAGAAAAAAAATTAAAAACGCAATTTCGGTCAGTACAATTTGAAATATCGATAACAAAGGCAATCGTCATTACGCCTTTCAAGAAATTTTTATTTTCTACCCGATTTAGATGTGTGAGGGCTCATTTTGTTCCTTGTACATTAATCGCCCAACTGAAAAACCTCATATGAGATCACGTTTGAGGTATCACAAGTGGTATCACATGAGATCGCGAATGAGCTGTCCTATGAGTTGTAACGTGTGATCTCATACGATATCTCATTATGAGATCTCATAGGAGGAAAAAAAAAAATCGGTATTTTTTACACAAACTCATTTTTGAGTAATAATTTGTTGTTTTTTTTCTAATTTTGATATCACCATTTGAAAGATCGATAAAAAATCTATCAATTTCATGTGTTTAAAAATTTTTGAGGCCCAAATTTATCCCATCTAGAGCTTTGAATAAGTGGTGAAAAAAGTGTCCCCGTGGGCGTTAATGGGTTAATATTATATAGAAAAAATTTAGGAAGAAATCTTGCAAAATAATATCGCGCCGCGGCTCGATTTTCGGATGTTCTTTAGTTAATAATTTTTTATTAAGATCGTTAACTTTGGGGCTCTAAAGCACTAACTGGGTCAGAATTAAATTATCTTTCATTTGGTTAATGCACAATGATTTGCTTATTATCTTTCTATGTTAGTTTTAGAAGAGAACTGTATAAATATTTACTGTCAATAGGGAAATTATATATATATATATATATAGCTTTTATATTACCCATTATTTATGAGAAATTACATAGAAAGATAATAAACAAATCAATGTGCATATAATCAACTGAAAGATAATTTAATTCTGAACCGATTATATTTTACAAGACTGCTTTCTAAATTTTTTCTATATAATATTAACGTCTAAAATTTTAAACACGCATTCCTAAGACGTAAACAAACAATGATGCATTAACAAAATTTTGAATTTTGAAAAATCATAAGACTTTTGTCTTTTAAAGTTTTGTTTTAAGTTTACAATTTTTCCTAGATAAACAAAAACATTTTTTTACTTTTAAGGGGGTGTCGAATACCGACTGACCTGACGTCATTGTACGTGTCAAAATACGCTCGAATTCATGGGCTTACATGAGCGTCTCTGACGGTCACAACATCAGCTTTTGAGGTGCTTCGACACCCCCTTAACAATAATGTTAGGAATCTAAAAGACTTGAAGAATCTCCCTGAATTTTTTGGAAATATTTTAGCGAATATTCTTTGAGTACTGGTGAATTGAACGCAGTTTGCTGCTTAATAGAACCGTGCACCTCCGAGTTGATACAGACGGGGAACGAACCAGCTTAAAGTGGCTTCGGCGCGTGGTGCCGTATCAAGTCGGGGACCCAGTGGGCACCTTCTTTGTTTTTGACAATTTTTAAAATTTAAATATTAGTGATTACCTCCAAACTACTGTAGATAGTCTTAAAAAATCCTAATTTCGTTAAAACATGAAAAAAAATGGTCATTCTTATTGCTTGTGTTTGTCGGATCTTCGTACGCATGCGCAGAAGCATATTTACAAAGTTCATTGCTAATATCTTTTTAATTTGATCATTTACTTAGATTTATAATGACAGAATTAGAATCTCCATTTAAAAATCTTCAATTTGGTATACGATTTTATAAAAATAAATTATTTATAATGTAATAAATACAAAATGAATGTCTTTTCACATAAGGTTACATGTTAAAATACAAATTTTATAAACTTCGTTTTCTCTAAAATTTAGTCGTTGATCTTGCATTTTTTCAACGTAAATGAAAAGTCTAACGCTCAAAGAATATTTTTGTGAAGTTTCAGATATTTTCAATTATTTTCAAAAACTCGCCGAAGCCACCATAAACAAACAATTTTTTATAAAATTTTATGAAGTAAATATGTGCGTTGTCATGAACTGACCCTGAGTCATGAATGATAAACTAAAGTAGATGGGAATCTCGATGGACTTTCGCGAATGCACCATAACCTAAGATTTACATTACTTTATTTTGTTAATAATAAATAGTTGGTCGGAAATTTAAACAAT
>JAWWML010024811.1:0-15138 GCA_035047165.1 Ormyrus rosae
TTGGAGCCACACTGCCATATACATCTTTGCATGATACATTATTCAGATAAGTATACTTTTAATTATTCATTTATTTATATATGTATTTCTATATAACGAGCCATTAACGGGCAATCGTTTGACATGGTTTAATTACAATAAATATTATTTTTCACCGAATAAATCAATATTAAAGTTTTTTTTTGCAACCAGTGTTTTTTTCGATTTACTAAAAAACTAAGGCACGCGCAAATGTCGGACCCACGTAATTTAAACCAGCTTTAAATTATCTATCGATTGGTATATAATAAAATCATAAATACATATTTTGGTTGTTAATTTCACAGAGCCCCATAAAACAATATAATTTAAATCCACACATACGACGTTTTCAACCTGCCCGACAATTTTTAACGTTTTATACGTCCCAATGTACGAAAAGTTTTCCAACGGCGGATAGCGGATACACATCAGTGATCAGTTAGTCTCATAACGTGTATCGGCCAGTAGCAACGGTAACAGTATTATGGAGGGACCAAAGTCCGAAGAGGCATCGGCGACGTCCGAAATAGCACTCCGCGAGATGGCAAGCGACTACGCAGCTTACGCCTCCCTGGACTTGAACACTGAGGTGAACAATGCAAGCCGTCGTTGATAAACGCGAGAGTAGATCGTATTTATATAGGTGGTTCTTGACCGTCTAGCGGTGGTGCTGGTCAGGAGAGTTCTGCCAATCGTTAGGGCATTCTACTGAGAGATTTTAGGTTGGATGAACTTGGTAGCTTTTTGCGCGGTTGATTTCAAAATCGTTTTATGAATATTTAAATATTAAAGTTTTATGAAATTAAAGAAAAGCAGAAAATAATTTGTGATATCGTATCAAAATATTCATTAATATTTTTTTCAGTTAAAAGGCGTACGTGAATCTATAGAGGAAATGCAATTGCGCTTAGAAGAATTCACGTCTATAGTTGGAATGGTAAAGATACTTTGCATATGACACATCACAAATGTTTAATAAGTTTTCGTTTTAAAATTTTAAATCATGTAATGACAAGTCATTTAACAAGTCTGCATCTTCGGTACATTTTAATTTCATTACATAATTTAGTAATTAAAAGTAATGAAGCTGAAATGTTTATAAATAAGTAGAAAACTATTATGATTACTTGTTATTTAGCTACAAACTAAAGGAGATAAATCTATAACGGAGAACGTGCCACGCTTTGCGGCTCTGCGGCCGCAAGTAAATAATCTTTTTAAAAGGATAGATGCTCTCGATTTTTTCGTAACAAGGATTAATCTAGATCTCGCCACTTTGGAGGCCAATATGGAAGTAGCTGAAACATCCCTCGGCTCGTCGGATAATAAATTCGCGATGTTAAATCCTTTTTCTTTTTTTGTAAGTTCTATGATTTAAATAATTCTTTTAATTTTAAAATAAATTTTCGAAAAAATGGTATTTTTTTAGAAAAAGTCGGAACCATCAACGAATTTGCCTTCACAAACAATTTATCAACCTCATGAAATTTTCAAGATGGAAGATTATTTCAAAGATGAATCTTAAAATCATCACATTTGATTATAAAGAAGAAAACTAGTATTTATTACTTAATATATCATCATAATACAAGACGTAAATTATATATCTATACATATAGTTTTAAGATTTAAATTATTTAAAATATATATGATGTTAAATTTATCTAATAAAAAATTTATTTTTAAAAAAATTGTTATTCATTAAAAAAAAACTAGAGCACTTTTCCATAACTGATTAAGCATTTTTAAAGTAGAAATTATTTAAATGATTTTCTAAAAATTCATTAATCTAAAAATATACTAAATGTTACAAAACTTTCTAAAATTTAAAAAATTTGTGTTTATAATATTAATCTCACTGGGTTTACAAATATTAAACTTTAGCAACTGTTGTGAATTTCAATTTTTTTTAATTTTATTTTTTAATAATATAATTTTTTTTAAATATTCATGATTTTTAAATAATTTTAAAACAATTAGCCTGAATAGTAAAAATTATTTGAAAACAGAAAGAAAATTAAAATGCAACCAATCATATTCAGTGCTTCTTCATTTCCTCTTCTATTGGCCATAATCTTTAGCTATAATCATAAGAAATCTTGTTTCGTGTGCGTTGTTGTACAGTACCAGAGTAACAACGATGCCTTGTGTTGTGATTGTGACGCTCGTCAACCAACGTGCTCGTGTAACATAACCTAAATCAATATTAGTTTACAGATTTTATAGAGATGATTTTACCTTAGTTTCTAATTTCGCAGTAAAAAAACTATACATAATTTTTAAATGTCATAGAAAAAACTGAAAAATGAAGAAACCTATTGTAGCTGTTATAGAAGATGTGGTGATTCAACCAGAAAAAATCCAACCTATCATTGGTACGAAAATTTTTAAATTTTTATAACTCATAATTAAATAGTAAAACAAAACATAAAAAATTATAAATTATTTTAGTTAATTTTCAAAATGGTCAACTCAAAGATGAAGAAACCAAGAAGATGAAATGTGGCTTGTATACTGATGAAAAGAACAATAAAACTGTTTTAGCAATGTCAAATGATCAAGTTGTTTATAAAGGTTACAGACCAGAAATTAGCAAGGAGTTAACTTACACTATGTTAGCTATTCACAATAAAAAAACTGGAAAAGTTAGATTGATACAAGCTGAACGGTGGGATGTTGCTCCTGTGTTAGATGAACGCATTGAAAATAACAATGACGAAGAAATTGACAAAACTATTGCATTAAATAAGCAATTTGGATCTAAAAAAGTAAAGAGAAGGACAGAACAATACGAAAGAATGAAAATTAATGTTGATAACATAAAAGAACAATTAGACAAAACAGTATCAAGTAGGATTTATTTTATATTGTGAATCTATTATAATTTATCTATATTAAACCCTTAATATTCTATTTGTTTCTGTTTGCAGATGTTGAAATAGAAAAATCAGATCTTGAACCAGCTTCAAAAGATGATTTTCTTGATGGTTCAATTTTACCATTCTGTAATAGAGAGGCAACTGATGAATCAAAAATTTATGTACTTGATGATATAGTACCAAAAAACGTTTTAGAAAGTTTGTATTCCCAAGCAAATAAAGTTCTTGAAGGGGGATTTGGAGAGTAAGTATAACTTTTTATTATTTAACCTTTAATAACCAACATATCATTGATTTAATTTGTTTTCTGTATCATTTTAGAAAACCAGAATTTTTTGTTAAAACAGTGGAAAATGTAAGAAATGACCAGAACTGTACAATAAAAATAGCAATTTTATTGTATATAGAGTCTGTTCTTAACTGGCTGAATGAACCTATTAAAACGGCAAAGAAATCAGATTTAGTTGTTTGTCCTTATTCAACTGAAGTAAACACTTATATAATAGATACATATAGTATTATGAGTGGAAATGGAAGGTAAAATAAATTACAAAGTTTGATTCAATACATTTTTAAAACTCTTTTATTGCAATAGAATTTTTTAAATCGTGTATATAAAAATTTCCTATTTTTAAATCTTTCAGGCAGCGACCCAATACAATGAGAGATAAAGGAATCATTCACTGTATAATATTGGCCTTGATGATATGGAATTACACATTAGATTTAGAACTTTTATCCAGTATGCTGAAGCTTCGTTTAGGTATTAGAAAGCTTTTAGATTTAGCAAGATGGATTTCTGCAGTACCAACTAAAGACAAAAAAACTGTTTGCCTTAAATTACCTTTACCACCTCCAATTTCTAATGTTTTAATAAAAAAGAAAAGGGTGCGAAATTAGACACTAATCTTGTTAAATTTGCGAACATTATGTATTTTTTAATAAATTTTCAAAGATTATTTTCTACAAATTTTGACTTTCAGTCTTGTGGTATCATTAGATTACAATAACCGTACTTTTTCAGCTCCTCCAATTCATTATCAAGATAAAGTTTTTTTTAAACTTTCATTAATATAATTAGATTCTACTTCTATTTTAAAAGATCGTCTTTAATACTATAAAATAAACGTAAGTTGGCATTGTATTTTTACGAATAACGGTACCAGTGAATAGCGCCGGTGAAATACAAAAAACAATATAGGTTAGAATCATGTCGGCCATATTGGGCAGAGTAGGGAGGGAAGGATTTCGTCGATTTCAGTCAGAAGTGCTGCAGGCGGTTAAACGACAGCAGGCGACTCTTGTTTCCCAGAAAAAGAAAATGGTTAGTACCGTTTTTATTACAGAAAATTAATTAAAATAAGTTATAAAATTATTTCACTTCTTTAAAATTTAAAAAGATTTCGGTTTGATGCTTTTAAACAATGGATATTTTAAATTTTTTCTCATCTTTCAACAAGTGGTCGCAAGCATTTAGTTTATCCGCAATCAATATTTCGTAAGAAGTCAAGAAGTGAAAGGCATCACATATGATAAAAACAAGTAACTTTTCAAATTAAAATTAAAATACATTTTTTCAAAATTTCTCTACTAAAATAAAGTTTGGATTTCCATATGGAATATTCACGCAAAATCGATATAATAGACATTAGCTGGAATCAGATGAATTTTCTCAGGATTTTTCTGGATTTCATCGTAAATTCAATTTTGGAGGATTTCTAAAGAAATTTTTGCCGATTGGGCAATTATCATTTTAAGAATTCATTGATATTCATTGATCTTATATGTTTGATACAAAGTAGTATGTACAATGTTGCATAAATTGCTTTTTTCATATCTTCGGTAGAATTTGCATTCCTGCGAACGACAAGGTCATATCGCGAAGGACTTATTAGTTTCTGATCAGGATAGGGTTTCTGATCACTTTTTAATATAAATCGTAATTAATATATAATTTTCTTCCGAAAATAAACTCTTTAAATAATTGTTAAACAATTCGTTTAAAGCAAGTAATGTAAATTTGACAATTAAAATTTTATCTATCTCGTTTGACACATCGAGTCAAAACTTTAAAAATTTCTTCATGAACAATTTTTAAACGGAAAAATATCTTTTACTACATTTTGTCGATAATTAAATCACACACATGATACAATTTCCCCTAAGAGGAAGAAACAATAAAATCCTATTTAAAGTAAAATGGGGCAGATAATACATAAGAACGATTAAAATTTTTAGTATTTTATAAGTTTTTTTCATTCGGTTGAATTGGTTAATTGATGATAATAATTTTTATATTTTCTGAAATGTTTAATTACATGAGGTTTTGTCATACGATCGAAAGAAAACTCTTATTTCAGTAGAGGTTTTTCAGTATGGCTAGCCTGACAGCTGTACTTGCTATCTCTCTCTCTCTCTCTCTCTCTCTCTCTCGCATGTGCGGTGATTTAATCAAATTCATCTCTTTAGTAATGCACAAATGGACAAACTACGTCTTGAAAAATAATTTTTTTACTTGATTATCTTTAATTATAGGTAAATCTTACGCGGGAAAGTCATTCTTTCGTATATTGTAAATTTAATTATTTATTCGAGAGAAAGAATTGTTAGAGATCACATGCAGAGCTCTACTAATACGCTAAGAAAAATACTGTAGTAGTAAAGTTTACTATAAATTCTTGTATTTAGAGGACAGACTTGAATATGAAAAAAATTGCTATAAAATTTGCCATAATTATTAAAACTAGCAACTATAAAAATTGTAATTTTTCCAAATTTTATGGAACTTTTTTCATATTTAAGTCTTTCCTTCAATTACAAGAATTATAATAAACTTTATTTATAAAAAATATTACACTACTAATATTAATAAAAAAGTCTAAACGAAAAATTGTTCAGACGCAAAAAATTTCCAAGAGTTCCAATTTGGAATACGCTGATATCAAATCTGAAAAGTGCTATACTCAGAACTTTTCGAATATCGAAGCTCAACTAATACCCAAAGCCGAGCTTCACGCAACAACGTCTTGAAACAATCCAATAACACGTGAACTAATTTTATTCCAATTTAAAGAACAGAAAACTCTGATTTGGATATGTAGAAATTGTTAAATTTTGGTTGTTTTGCATGCCCAAAATTCTTTCTTACATTAATTTTTAATTTAAAAAAATTTTTACCGCATAGACTTATAGTTAAACAGCTGTAATGCACTTAATTTGTCGTAAAAAATTATTTTTTAAGACATACTGTGCTACTAAAGAGATGAATTCGGCGCGAGAGAACAGCAACTTATATGACGCTCTTGCTCTGCCCAGCTAAGATATCCTCTTAAATAGCTTTTTAAAAAAAGTACGTTCATCTTATTAAATTACATGAAATTTTGATAAACATTCTTTTAAATCATTAAGTTTCAAGGAAATCCGTGACCTAAAGTTGGAACACTCTCCTTGTGAGAAAAAAAATATTTCTTAAATAAAATTTTCTTTTTTTAAAGAAACTTTTTTCCCATTAAGAAAGGTTTTCTTTGATTTAAAGAATGCGTTCTTTGAATCAAAGAAACTTTTAATCGATTGCCCGCAATGAAGTTTTCCTTGATTTAAAGAAATTTTTTTCTCAGTGTACCTTAAATAAAGAAGTTTACTTAGATTTTTCGATTTAGTAATTTTCAATGATCTTATTTAATTACAGTCAAAATTATCAGTCGAAGAAAGAGAAAAGGACTTGAGTCCTCTTTTGTCAGATGGCTGGTCCGTTCAATCAAACAGGGATGCCTTGTACAAAGAATTCGCCTTTAAGAATTTTAATCAGGTAAATCAAATTTTGCTTAATTCCTAATTTTACATCGTTCTTTTCGATACAGTGTGCGTAAAGTGCGACTTCGTGCATTTTGTAATTTTTTAAAGTCGCCTTTACGCCCCCTGTATCGAAAAATATTGTTTGACACACGCCGTAAGAAATATGATTGTCGGGCGAGGGCTCGCTTCGCTCGGGCGCTAAACTCACCCTCTCGCGGGAATCAACTATTTTATAACGTCGCTCTCTCAATGACGTTATGTATATTGTCATACGTGGTGCTTATCAGCAGAGGGTGTAATCGGTATGTTTTGATAAAGAAGCATATGTGCTCGCCACATGGCACTTGTTTCGATCACTGGAGATTAGGACCTTTGAATTTAGAATCCGAATGAATTCTCTTTGTTCTTATCGATCGAGCCACAAAAGACCCCGCCTATACGAAGCTCTTGTTATAGCGAAGCTCTTGTTATAGCAGCCAAAATCTTTTCAGTTCTACATCATGGTACTGCCGTTGTAGGCGAGTCTCGAGAATTTCGGTAGACGTTTTATTTTAAAACATGTCCTCGAAAATTCCGAATTTAAGAGGATCATGCCTTAAGCAATGTTTGTCGTGGAGGAAAAGAAAAACCAAATCGTTCTATAGAATATTGATATTATATTAAAGAAAAAAGACATTCTATTTCAAAATTAGAATTAAATTAAAGTAATTATCGCATTATTAGAAAATAATTGATCTTAAAAACGAAGCAAAAAATAGTACATTGTGCAACAAGGGGAGAAAGTAAATTATTTTTTAGCGAGGGTGAGGTGTTCTGCAAGAGTCGGAGTCGAGTGCTGAAAACCTCACCCGAGTCTGAAATAGCTTTTCTTCCCGTGTTACAGATCGTGTTTTTTTCAACGAAGGCATGAAAAGCCCTCTTTTGATTTTAGAAAGTTGGATAGACGATCGTGCATTTCAAATCGTGCACAGAAATCGTAAAAAATAATTTAAATTTTTAAAAAAATTTTTTTAATTTTAAAAAAAAAAAAAAGTGACTTTTTTGGTCGGTAAGTCCCGCTGAAAAAAGACTTTCCCCGCTGTAACAAAACATTTTCTCAAACGCTTGAAATGCTCGATTTTCTACGTTACTTTCTAACGTGAAATAAGGGCTATTTCATGCTTGAGTTGGAAAAAATTATATAAAAACGTACTCTGAGAATCAGGGTTTTTAACTGCTTACTCATAATTTTCAGGCTTTCGGTTTCATGACAAGAATTGCAATGCAAGCTGAGAAGATGGACCACCATCCAGAATGGTTCAATGTTTACAATAAGGTCAACATAACTTTATCGTCTCACGATGTCAACGGCTTGTCCCAACGCGATGTCAAACTAGCGACTTTCATTGAGAAGGTTGCTAAATCCGTCAACGAATGATCTCAAAGCGCCAACTAAAAATAAGAATTATATTTTCTATTATTTTCATTAATTGTAACGGTCTAGGGAACGTATGAAAGTATATTATAGTAATGTACATGTTTCAAATGACAATAAATAAATGTGTTAAAAACCTTATATAAATATTGAAATTGTTCGCTTATTATCTTCGACTTAAATAATTTGAGCAAATTGATTATCTTTTAAACTAAAAATTATTCAGAACGGTCATATCCGAACACATCATCAAGTTCGTCCTGGCTGTGTGGCAGGTGTCTAGGGATAGGCTACCAGTGCCCTACTGAAGAGTCCACGCTGGTAGTCCTGGACGAAACACCTTTCTTTTTATTGAAATTAAAGAGAGCTTTATGTGCCAGCCACCAACCATAGGGGCCACATAAAGAAAAATTTCCCTTAACATCAATGAATTGTTATCGATGATGTGCTCGGATATGACCGTTTTGAATAATTTTTAGTTTAAAACTACTCAGCGGACGATAAATTTTTTTGAGTAAATTGATTATCATTTTTCTTACTGTAGATAATTTTACTATTACAACTTGAAACTAACTTGAAACACAATTATAAAAATCACATTAAGTTGTAGAAATATTTTTTGCAAGTTTTGGACAAACTTTCAGTGTTTATGCATAAAATATTTTATAATACATACGTATGTTTATAATAAAATTATAATATGTATGCACTGCTTAATTATAATAGATTGTTATGAAACATTTTAATTTAGTTATTTCAGTATCCTATAGAAGAATATTAAAATATAACTGTTGACAAAATTAGGTAGTCAAATTGATGCTTGAATAATTTATAAAACGATCCATTTTATGGAAAAAGGAACCCGTATATAAAATAAAATTTAAAATTAGGTATCTTTAAATTAAAATATGTTTAAATTTATTTTTTAGTCCGGTCGTTCGTTTGAACTGAGTTGAGTTGATATAGTATTGTTGTCACTAAGAAAAAATAAAAAAATTTATTTTGATTCGAACTTAGATTTTTCATTTTCTAAACTATTCTATATTCTAATCTATTGCATAATTTGTTATGAAAATTCATTATAAAAACCTAGCAGATCGTTTACAATTAACTAGTTCAATATTAGGTACATGCATGATGAATATGATCTTGTACATCATAAACAGGCTTGATTTTTGAGTATCTGTAGCTCTTAATTAAGGCCAAACTTTTTTATTTCGTGTTTTTTTACGCTCTAATATAAGATATAATTATGGCGGTTATAATGCACTTTACTTATTATAGCATTATGTAACGCTTTCACAAACATTTATTATATTAAGTTTATAAGTAACAACTCTTAGTATACATTTCGCATTTGCTTAACTTTTATTAAAATTTGTGAAAAGCAAGATTCTTTTTTCTTTCCAGCACTATACTGGAAAAAAGTGTATTAAAAAGATAAGAAGACCGTGAGATTCGCCAGCAGCCAAGATTACGTATAATACGAAAGAAAATGATTAAAACGCATTTCTCCAAATGACACGGAATAAAATAATTCCTTATATTCACAGTGTTTTTTATAGCAGACGCCGAGTAAGGGACGCGGAAGCACATTACAGAGAAAAATCCAAGATATACACCTCGGGAGAAAAGTCTATTTTCTGAGCTCAGGCGGGCGTAATAACGGCAGTCATACACTGTCAAGCGGCAAATCCCGGCGATAATCGAGGACCTTCCCCGCGTACACCTCCCACACCGCGTACACAAACACACACACACACACACACAAAAACGCGTATTGTCCACGTGCGAAATCCGTGGAGCATATTTATATATATATCAGCGAACGAGTTGGTCCGAGTGGAGAAGAGAGAGCAGGGCGCTGCGTAGAAAAAAAATCTCAGGGGAAAAGCAGAAAGAGAGAGAGAAACAATAGCTTACGGCAAAAAAAAGCAAATGAGGCCGCCCGAGGAAGCAAAGGAAGAGCGAAAAAAATCAATGCGGGAGCCGCTCCATTAAGTGCCGCATAATACTGCTCTCCATTTCTCTCTCTCTCGCACTGCTTTCGCTTAACTTGTAATGCATCGGATGCGCGCGAGAACGAATTTTCATCGGCGCAATGCGCGGGTATATATCGGCGATTTTAATGCATTAGCGAGGACTCGCGAGGTTCGCGCACGTGCCTCATCTCCCAACGCGTCACTTTAAACTTCGCGGATTCCGACAAGGACAGGCAGTTCAAGGGCTGATGCTGCTCCGAATCTCGTCTGCTTTTCCTGATTTCTAGTTCGATTCCTCGATTTTTTTTTTAATGTTTAACTCGGTTTTTTTAAGTTTATGCTTCGATTTTATTCTGCTGGCAGGTGTTTTTAGAAGGAAATAATTTATGAGAAATGATGGCGAATTTTTTTTAAAGTGACATTTTTCACGAAAAGTTTCTAATAACGTCGATTCCATTCATCTTTTCTGGCAGGCGATTTTCTCTTTTATTGACGGCGTTCACCTTTAAAAGTCCGAAACTTTTTTTTATTGAATATATTCTGTTATTCTTAAAAAGAATATACAGCTTTTTACTAAACGTTTAAAATATTTATAAAGAAGACATAATACCTTCTAACCATTAAAACGTTCTAAAAAATTTAAGAGAAAATTTACAAAAAAAATCAATTTTTTTTTTATTTTACATTTGCAAACGAAATACATTTTCTTTTCTTTTAATTATTAGACGGCTTAAAATTCCAATTACCGCGCGATTTAAAAGGAAACGTTTTCAAAGCTCGCCAAAAATTCCACGCCCTACTGAATTGAACCTTTCAGCTCAGCTGTTTTTTTTTGAAAAATCACAATCACTGCGAAAATCCCCCACAGTTGCGAGCCGCGGTAAAAGCCCGAGGCGCTTAAAACAAGAAGAACAATTCGAACTAAGAACTCGCCCCGTGTAAACGGGCTCGCAAGCTCATCATCTTAAAACGCCCTCGACTCCCGCTCGTGCAAGAAGCGAGAGCTTTCAGAGTCGCCGCTCGGAAGAACAACAGAGAGAGAGAGAGAGAGAGAGAGAACGAGGGGGAGGCTCAGCCCGTCGTATCGACTCAAGTTTTTAATATCCCCCTCGAGAGAGAGAGCAGGAAAGAGGTGCCATTGACTGCGTCGGCCGCACGTATACACACACGTATCGGCAGCTCTCTCGTCGGCGCGCGCTTCAATGGGCCCGAGCTGCAGTCGCGAGCGGAGCGTCGGACGAGCCGGCAGGCATGCAGGATGGAGCCGAGCCGAGAGCCAAACGGCACCAGCAGCAGGAGCAAGAGTGAAAGTCGACCGCTCGGGAAATACCTGCTCGTTGTTATTCGTTCGGGCCCGCTGGTGAGTAATCGACTCTTGGCAAGGTTTTCGCTGAGCTTTGCCCGCTGTTTAATTATGCCCGGCCTCGAGGGACGAATTTTATTTGCTTGTTCGAGTTGTTGTTTAGGATTTCGTTTGTTCTTCCTACTTTTTGGGCCTTGGTTTTTATGCTTTTTCGGTTCTCACGCGAATCGTTAGAGTGAGGCGATTTCAGTCCCTTAATAAGAGTGGAAATCCAGGCACTAATGCTCTCCTTCAGACGGTAAAAGCGCGTGAATGTATTTATTCCAATTGCAAGAAATGACTTAACATTGTACGATTATTTCAAAATCACTTCGAATTATCCCAAGTTATGTGGGAACGTTTTCTGATAGCACAATTTCACATATCTTTGATAAATATTGATGTAACTACAAATTTTTTGAAATTTTCGTTCAACGTGTTTCTAATTACTTTTTTTTGACATCTTTATAACTTCTTATTTTACTGCTTTTTATCGTTTCTTTTTTTTTTTTTCATTTTCTTTTTAACTTTTCTCATGTCGAAATGAATCGATATTTTTTTCATTTTTGTTAGTACGTCATTTCTTATTTCTTTTTATTGTAGAATTATGCAATTTCACTTTATATTCTTCTATTTCAATTTTAAAATCGTCCGATGTACATTAAAGAGCTTTCTCCTGGTTCTGATTTATATTTGTTGCATTTGCTGCCGAAAATATTCATGTAGTATACAAAAAACTGTTATCTTAAAGATAAGGTAGATTAAGAATTGACAATATTAGTATTATCGAAAAATGAAACCGAGAAGATTGCACAAACAATGTTTATTTTGAGTAAAATTAGTTTCATTTCATTAAAATTATATTTTATGCGCAATATAAAAGATGTAGGCATATAATACAAAGCAAAAATAGAGCGCCCTGGAGCATATATAACTGTAATATATTGTGCTTATTTTTTAAATATTCTATAGCAATCGTGGCATTAAAGTATAATTCATAAAAAATATAATTTAAAGAGAAAATAAATCATTACAAGTCGTGCAGTTAAAAGGCGAATTAAAAAAACTTTTATCTATAGAAGCTGCACAATTGAATATAAGCTTATTTAACTCAATCTATAATTAGTTTTTAGTTTGCTTGAATTCAATGGTCCTAGTTTATCTGACAAAAACTTGAAAATTTTTCCTTATTATGCTAATAACGATATTTAAAAAAAAAATTAACTTTCCCAAAAGTTACTTTCACGCATAAATCTAAAAATGTGCAACAGAACCCTTTGTTTTTTCTTTCACAATTTACAGTTCAATTTACAGTTTTAACCGGTTTCACGATGCGTGAATCATCGGCATTACGCACAGAAACGCTTTTTAATCCTTATCCGACCCGAGCATACTTTCTTTATCATTTGAATAAAATCGCATCTCTCGGCTGAAGAGCAACGAAAGAGACTAATGAATGTTACAGCTGCGACCTTGTCGTTGCAACGTTGATGCTGTACACGGCGACAGGCTCGGATATTGTCGTCGTTCGCGAACTTCTTAGACAGTTAGTCGATTTTTCGCGTGATAAGTGCACAAGCTGAATATGCTCCTGCAATCTCATTTATCCGACGAGTTGAGAGTTGAGCTCAAAGTTTAAGAGTTTTTATGGCTTTGGCGCGCAACACGTGGCTGACGCCGCGATTTAGTGCCCTCGTGAAAATGGACTTTTTATTTTCCTATATCGATACTCGAATCATCGCGAGCGATATCGGCAGGATGGCACCGACGGCGAATCATTATATTGAGCCGAAGGTAATATTTGTTCGGTTAATGCGAGTGTCGTGTTTCGATCTCCCTTTGTTAAACTTTATCTCTTGAATATCCATTTCATGCAGCTAATACAAAGTGTATAAATAGAACGGCATTTGCTTAAAAACGTTTGTTTATCGCAAACCGGTATAATACAGTTTGCAAATAAAACAAATTTCTTATTCCCGTGTATTAGAGGGAAAAAAGATCTACATTTATATTATGTAAAATGAATTGAGCTTCCCCAAGTTCGAGGGGTTGTAATGTATTCCGATATCCATGTTTTTTGTTACCCTTGACAATCGTATTCGAGTTGTATTCAGAAGAGGCGATACGATGTTTGAATAACTTATTCATCCGCGTTTATACTCTATTGTAAATGGACTACCACGGTATTTATACGCTTTAGTCTTCCAGCCGGCATAATCTAAACTTTAAAAATAAAGAGCTCTTCCGCTGCATAATATATTCCTTGCTTTCGATTAATCAAAATTCTTCGTTAGCGTTTACCCGAAGTAATTCGTAAAATTAAACAAGTAATATAAGCATTTAATATTTGCCTTACAGTCGTACATGTCTGGAATTCTAGTACATTCATATATAATAAATAATTAGGTCTCTACAATTTATAGTAAGCATCTTAGCTTGAACTTGAAAGTCTCCAAGGACGCGGATCCTTAAAAATCCGTAGGAGCAATTGAAACTTGGCCGGCTTCGCGGAAGAAAGAAGCGTCGTCGGCTTCCTGCAAAGTAAGCCGCGCACATACGCCTGCATTGTGTATCTATACAGACAGAGCTCTCTTAGTACCTCCCTCGTCGCGCGCGGCCGCTCATCCGTGTGCACCTTAAGCGCTCGTCTACACACAGACCGCGGAGAAGAGTCTAATAACCAATCTGCGCCTCGGCTCTCCTGCTACTCCACTTATATCCGAGAGAGCCGTCGTCTTCTTCCTTTTCTTTCTGACTCACCTGAACCGCTATGTTTGACGCCTCTTCAGCGAGCTAAACTCTTCTCGATTGTTGATCGAACACTCTGCCGAACGACGTGTCGACCCCGACATTTTTTTACTGTAGTTTTTGCGCTCTAATGAGGAACTCTAATGAGGGCCAGTGCAACGTGCCAATTAAAAAATGACGTTTTTACTGGGACTCGCGAAGGAGCTGCTCCGCTCTTTCTTTCGTGAGCTACTTTACAATTTATAAACGGGCAGTGGTGAACATGATAAGTGCATCCAGACACGCGAGGTATAAGGTATAATGTGGAATTAATAGAGTGGATTGGATGGCTACAAGAAAATAGATTGTTTTTTTTCCAAAGAGATGATTTTTTTTAACGACGATGACATTATCACAATGCCCGTAATATTGTTTAATAAATAATCACTCTTGATTTAAAATTTGTTTAATATCCGATATAGCGTGATAAAAATTTATCTTTATTTTCTGGAACAAGTTTTTTCACGTAATTATTATATTTCATCAGGCAAAGTTTCGTTTATAACTTTGAATATACAACTTGCTGAAAACTAAATCTAAAACTAACGTTTCATAAAAGTTTTGCATAAGTTATACTAATAAATATAAACTTTCTATAGACTCATTTTAATAAAACAGCTGAGAAAGTTCAAATGAAAATTGTTCATACTCGTGCTACGTCATAGTATACCTATACTTTTAGTAATTAATTCGTAGTTGTTTTGTACTCAAGAAAAGTGCAAACACTGATTTTGAGGCTTTCTAACGCTGCACGTTGTGGCGTAACGAAGAAAGAACTGGAATAATGAAAATAGCGCATCGAGCTGTGTCGAAATTAGAAGATAATGTGTCAACATAACAGCCCTATTGCAAAGATCTCATAAAATCCGATAAAAGGGAGCAGAAACCTCATAGAACCCGATAAAATTTTATCGGGTT
>JAWWML010024822.1:0-15135 GCA_035047165.1 Ormyrus rosae
ACTCGATACACGTATCGCGTGGCGCTACCGTCGCGCTTGTTGAGGTATAGCAGTAGCGCTAGAAGTCTTTCAGTGTGCTTTTTTCTGCTTTGCAGAAGCTTTCAATACTTTCCAGGTCTGTAATAATTAGAAATAAAATAAAATAAAATTAAAAATAATTAAAATTAAACTAAAAGTAAAGAAAATTTGTTTATAATAAAAAAAATTGGAGTGACAATAGTGAATAAGTACATTGTAATTTGCAATAGTACTTACTCTCTTCCAACCATCAATATCTTTTTGTGTATCGCAGCAATTGAGATTTGTGGACAAATCAGCCCACATCTGTTGTTATTTCTCATGTCCTCGTGGCTCTAGCTTCATTATTTGATCTCCGGCAAACAGTGCGTGGCTTTCTATGTAGGAAATTAACATTTCTAGCTGGTGTTGTTGGGGACGCCTTCTTCCACTAACTCTGAAAAATCAATATTTAATAAATACATTTTTTATTATAAAATTTCTAATGAAAATTTTTGAAAATAAATAATTAATTTTCATGTTAATACCTTCTACTATTCATATTCAAATTTTTGAAATAAAGGAAATCCAGTAGCAATGAGCCTTCCACAATTTTTGGTTAAAACTGAAATTAATAGTTACTTTAGTCAATCAGTTAAATTAAATGCTAAATAGTTAATAGTTCTACAATTTCTTTTTAAATGTAATATTAAATTTTTAAGGTTACCAGATGCACTGACTAAAATCTTACAATAATAATTTTTGTCATTCTATTATTTTACTTTCACTTTTACATTACTTGCAATGCACATTATAAATAAAATATTCCTTACTCTGTTTTTAGATTGACTCCAGCAGTTGCGTTAAGACTATTTTATGCTCTGCAAAACATGTTACTGGTGGAAAAGAACTCTGGCATTTCACCTCATTTACAATTATTAATAGTCCTCAGATTTTTGGCAGAAGGATCTTTACAAAAAGGTTTTGGGCAGAACTTTTATCACTCAGTCAGTCAAACTACACGTAGTCGACTAGTAAAGAAAGTTGTTAATGCTCTTGTATTGTTAGCCGATAGATTTATTAAATTTCCTGTAACTTTGGAAGAAAGACAACACGTGCAGAATAGGTACTCTTCTTATTGTTTATTGGACTTGTAGATTGTTTTCTTGTATCTTTTAGAAGGCCTACAGAAAATGAAGAGGCATTTTACAATTATAAAGTAGGCCATGCAGTAAATCTACACCCAATAAGTACACAATTCTAGACTACCAATTAAGTACTCTTCTAGTACTCTTTTAGAAGTCTTGAGTGTCTCTGGACACTAAAGAATTGGAAAAGAATACTAGAAGTATACTTTTTTGGAGGTGTGCTTATTGGCCAAGTTGTAAGTAATTCATTGCTTTTACATATTGATTTATTAAACTTGGAAATTGCCCAAGTGTTTGTGATTCATTTCAGAAAACTGAATGCAGTAAGTTTTAAACAATTATGTACCAATAATGAGTACAACAATTTTATTAAATCTACTCGTAATTTGTAGGGCTTTCCATCTATTTTTGTATATTGCTCGTCCAAAACGACTGCAATGTACAATGCTATGTGGGAGTTTATTTTTGAAGTTATTCCAGCACTGAGAGTAAACATTAGACCAATTATGTGCGTCTTCGAACGTGCACAAATAAACAGCGCAAAAACAAATTTCCCAAACGCGAGAATTTCTGGATGTAGTTTTCATTACAAACAAGTGTTATCGATTCATAATCAACCTATTACACAAATAATACCATCGAAAATTTTATCCTCCATGTAGCCAACAAAATGGGAAGGCATCCAAACGTTTGGAAAATGATTGGATGATTTCTCAATAAATCATTTTTTATAGAGATTTTTAGCAACTCTGTTGAAAAAGGATTACAATTTTATCAAAGTAGCAATATTCTACAGTTTGCTGGATATTTATAAAATTCCCAATTTGTTAATTAGTAATTTTTATGTAAGAAAAATTTAAAAACTGACTTCAAATATTTTAAAATTTTACCAATATGAACATACCGTTTGTTAGCTCCAACTTTGTAATTTAGTTACAAACAAATTAAATAATTTGTTAATTAATAATCGAAAAATTTTCGAATTTTCATAGGTTTATACACAAACCTTATTTGTAAAATTAGAGACATTCAGATTTCAATTGTCGTAAAAATTCACAAAGTTATAAACAAAAAAACTTTTAAATTAATAAAATCGAAAATTTTAACAAATTAAGCATTATACAACAATTTATCTATTTATATTTTCCGAAATGTAAGCTTGCGAAGTTGGTTTTACGACTTTCAGATTTTGATTTAAAACCAATCAACGTATTGGTGTCATTTTTGTCAAATACTACCTTCATTATGGTCAAAAAGTAATTTTCTGTGGATGAATTTGATTTAAAACTCGAAAAGTTTGAGGAGAAATTTGATCGAGAAATTTGATTAAATCATGTCTCAACCGTGTCTTACCCTCACAGTGGTCTAGAGTGACAGGTCGGATACATGATCATAACTGACTAAGCGCGCTGCCCTCCATATCCCCGCCGCGCCTACTCTTCTTACGGGAACGAGAATTTACGCGGCGCGTGTATGCCGCGTTGCCTATCGCTCTTATCTCACTCGCGGGAGCAAGCAACTTCGCAACTCGCGTAAGGCGGGTTGTGTGAATGCACGGCGCTTTTAGCGAATCGTTGCATCTTACATTGTACAAAAAATTATATGAATATCTTATGCTGAATTTCATTATATTTCATATGATGATTCATATACCTCGAATTATGTATGAAAATGATCCCTTAATTCACTTTTGGATTATGACATTCGAAAGAAAACTTCGAGATTATAAGCGAGTTGCTATTAGAACTTCGTTAACAATAGGAATCAGAAATCAAATGCAATTAATTTATAGAACCGAATGTTTTTCCGCGCCAAATTCAGATGTTATATTAGGTTCTATAAAAGATCAGGATGTAACAATGCAAATCCAAAGAATTAAGATTGATGTTCCATATGATACGTCAGCCAAATCATATAAATATGTAAACAGAATGGGTAAAAGATACGAAACAGGGATATTTTTTCATGGTTTTAGGGAAGAAAAATATTATTTTTACAGCTAGAAAACATTTATCTCATTAATACAGAGCTTTTCTTGCATTCAAGCCCTTTAACTGTTGATTGTGATGATAGCTACCACGCATATAAAGTAGAAATTAGTGAACTACCGATGGAATTAATACCCACATTTTTAAAGAAAAACAATAATTTTTATGCTGCTATGCTATATAATGTTTAATTTTGTAAAATTTGTAAAATAAAAGTTTATATTTGTGTTTATGATATTTTTGTGGCAAGCGAGGATTAGCGAAGATGTTATATTAAAAAAATTTTTATTTACTTTTCACTGATTTGACGGCTCAGATTTTCAGTCGAGCAAAAGTGCACCGGATCTTCATTCCTCGTATTTTTAGCTACCTCATATTTTTAGTTACTAGGTAAAGATAAAAGTATCAAAAATGACTAGGAAAGTATAAAATAGGTATTTTTAATTTCTAGTTAACTAACTTTGATGTAACGAATTTTCGGATCATCATCTTCGGATCTTTTCAATAGATTGAACATAGCCTAAAAATATTCCAATCAAGTTATAATCCATTCTCAGTTATGCAATACAATATATAAAAGATTTTAAATGCTCTAGATAACTTTCCGAAATAGTAATAAGAAGCATAAACGAAACATTTATTTATAATACTGCTTTGATAAAATTTTAAAGAAAACGTAAATTTTTTGCCTCTTTTCTATCTCTTTCGCTCACAACCAGAATACCAAGTAAGTTTCTGGGTATTTCTGAGATAAGAAAATTACCTATCGCAACAAGCGTGTGAATACCGACAAATAAGTTTAAATTTAGTCAAACTAGTTTAAAAGTTCACCGACCATGAAAAAAAGCGTTACATCAAAGTTAGTTAACTAGAAAAAAGTACCTATTTTGTAGTTAAAATTTTTAAAAATACCTTATAAATAGGTATTTAATTTTTTTTATCTCTACCAGGGTATATATTTTAGTATTTTAAAAAAAATTTTTTCGTGAAAATCTAGTTGAAGCGAGATTTTGAAGCCTTTTTTCTTTATCTCAGAACCACTGTGCGTCGCATAGTGGTTTTTTTTTCAAAAAAGCTGGCCAAATGCAATTTTTGAAGTTTGAAATTGCGTACTATAAATGACCTGCATATATTTTATAGATACAACTGCAATATGTTTCATTATTAGTTTTTGAAAAGCAATCAATTTCAACTACTATTGATATTATTAAACATGAACTGTTTTAACATTTTTTAATTTTTTAGTATATTTTTTTAAAGTATATTGTATAAAATAAAATTTATTCCTGAAAATTATAAATCCAAAATATTCTTTTACTTAAATATATACCATAAACAAATTTTCCACGCGTCAGGTATATGCTCTAATTTTAGGTTTTACACGTAACTAACAAGTATCAACATTTTTAAGCATTATTTATATAAATTGTATGAAACAAGATGGAGACTATTCGGAAATATGTCCCGTACAATAAACTTTCAACTTTGCCTGTGCCTACCTGCACCTTTCAAAATAATCACAAGAATTATGGAAAAAATTATGATTTGCATTTATTGACAAAAATGTTCATACTTGTACACTAAAAAAATTAACACTGCAGCTCCCCCTTACAAGCTAAGTTGCTCCGCTTTCTTGTTTTATGTTAACTGGAATAACAGTATTACAAAAACAAAGGAGCGTTTTTATAGTGTGCGCGCGATTGTTACCTGCAAAACAGAGTAACTTTATATTTCTTCAGTACACAAAATACGGGCTTCTTACTAATGGAAAAAAAAATATTAGATCTGCATAATAACTGTATTGTTACAGTAGGATATTTTTCCAAAGAAGTTTTAGAATCTTCGCACAAGCTCTCTAAATTGTATAGGAGAGGGTATAGTAAGAAATTATCTAGAAGTCAAACAATCCGTGATATTTTAAATAGATTACTACTGCAGTCTGATCCAGTAATAACTTTATCGAATTTTACTCGAAGAAAAACGAAGAAAAGAATTCCCTTAAACGTTTTGCCAATGTTTTGTCAAAATACGACGGAAGAATTTAGAAATAATGAACAAAATATAGACTCATCAGATTCTGAGTCAAGCGATGATTAATTATTATCACAAATAATAATAAATAATAGACACTACATATTTAAACTACTTTATATTTATATAAATATTTAATATATTTAAGTTAATTACAATCATTTTTTGATTAATCTCACGAATTAAAATTACTCTCGATAATTTAATGTTTTTGCACATCGTTTATCAAATACTGCGTTTAGCAATTTGTTTTTTAAGGTCATATTTGAATTTAAGAGATTGAAAAACCTAGTAATATCAATTTTCAAAAAAGATCAGTGTTTGGAGTTTTAGCCAGCTTTTTTGGAAAAAAACCACTGTGCGTTGCGGCCTGAGATTCACATACCCAGCTTCTTCCTTTGGCGATGTAAAGTTAGGTAAGAAAGCTCTCGCGTGCGTCGTTCGAATGATCATTCGTTGCTTGGTTAGTTATTAAAGTTTGCGCTTGCTTCGGCTTTTCCCTCAAATACGTGAGGACTTTTATGCCGAAGAAAGTAATTTTTTTACCGCGAAATAAATTTATTTATTACAGAAACAAACTCCTCATCCCATCCCTTTCCTCAAATTTATTAAATATTTTAATCTTTTATTAGATTTCTAAACAATTTGCAACTATAAAATTGTATATTTTTTCGAAGAATAACGTTTCTTGTTAAATAATCTTCTGTTAATATATATATTCATCAATATAGCCATTAAAAAACCGCTGCCAATTCATTGGCACTTAGCTTCCTCCTAACTAATTTATGATTCCAATATTCATTAAAAACAATCGATTTCAACAAAATTAATTTTAAACTATTCTATATTTAATTAATTATTTATTTTTGTATTATTATTTTATTTTTCTATGTCCATTTTAGAATTTAATGAACAGCAAATAAAATTTAAATGCAACTTTTTTTATTGGAATATTTAGAATTGTAAAAACACAAAATTTTTGAAATTCCTTCCGCAATGCTCGATTTCCCGCCAGCTTGAATAAAAATCATGTACTAAAGTTGGTACAAGTCGTATCAAAAAATAATGTTAAATACAAGAGCATAAAGGTGATTTTAACCTGGTGTTACCTTTTCACACTATCTTCGTTTTGAAAAAATTAAATACAAATTTCAAACAAATTGAATTTTCTCTAACTATTATTAGTCAAAGAAAAGTAATTTTTTGTATTTTATTTAAACTATATTGCTAAAACTAACGTAAAAAGTCATAATAAAATAATAATAATAATAATAAAAATATGTAGATGAACTCCAAAAATTCTTATTAATTCTGAAAGTTTAGTTAAAGATGAAAAAAATAAGTGGTCGATCATTGAAAGAGATTGATTCTTTACTAAGATACAGCTATTCAAAAAATTGAAATAAAATAAATAAAACCTTTAATACCTTTTGAACTAATAAGTTTTATAAGCAGAAAAACTATACAGCTCTGAACATATAAAAGATCTACCTTTTCTCAAAATTTCAAATCATTTAAAGTCTTGCAATAATTTATTATTCGTATTGGGCAGGGTAAATAATGAAAGATAGACAGTGTAGATTTAATTCGATTTATTTCGAAATAGGATGACACGGACCACTAATCGCCGAACACGCGCACACAACTCCGTCACGCCTTCGCCTTACTGGTCTTTGAGATTTTACGAATCAAAAACTACAACTCGATAACCATGCGACCCTTTAAGTTCCTATTTTTTCGGAGCAGGCTTCGTACAATCAACGGCGACACAATAACTTATCTTAAGTTTTGGCTGAGGTCCTGGTTGCGATGGAAGCTCTTCGCTCAACCCCTCGGGACCGGGATCGCCCTTCCTCGTAGGATGTGCTTCGGGTGTTTGCTGCGTCGATCCAAACGAATAGTACGTCAAAGTTTTCGTGGTCTAGTCTGGTCGCTGGTCGGTGGTCCCGAGAAGAGAGAGCGAGCCTCTTCCTTCCTCGTAATTTATACCTTCGCGAGGAGGAGGGGGTAAATTTTTGGGTTTCACTGAGCAAGCTCGGACTTTGACATCAACATGTAGAGCAACGAGCACTTAAATATGTGGTCTCGTCACAGTATTTTTACTTCCGTAATCGTTGGACATAGAAAACTCATTTTTTTCTGTTTTCAGCTTTTTATTCAAAAACTAATTAATAAAATGGCTTGAAAAAAACTGACTTAAAGATTATAACTATATATATTCTTAATTAACAAAAATTTTTTCAAAGCAGTTGATAATTTAATTTAAGAATTATAAGCTTTTTCAAAAAAAAAACACGTTTTCATAAAAAACAAAAGAACCATAAGAGCTAGGGTAACTTTTTTTTCTGAAACTATAGGTATTTGGATGCCCTTTAAAATGGTCTTTTAAAAAAGAGAGAGAGAGAGAGCAATGCACATGGCTCATAATAATAATACTCAAAATCCTCTTTTATTAAATTTTTTCTTTATGTTTTTCAGTCAGCTGGTTGACTTTATTTGTTCGGTTTCAACACCAGCAGAGATTGGAAATAAAATAAAATACCAGTTACTTAAATTTTCTTTAAGTAATGGCAGTTTAAGAAAAATACAATGCCTTATGTGTTGCCCTTGATAGAACGCTATTAAGCAGATATTGTTATAAACAGGGTACGTATTATTAACTATTTTAATTTTTTATATCTATTTTTATTTCAGGTTCTTCATATTGATGGGACACACAGCAAAGCATGTAGGATCTCTGTTGCGCTTGAGGCTCAAGCGCACTGCCCATTTGAAATTGTAATTCAAGCGAGCACCGTAATGGAATTTTTAAATACACATGAACCAGTTGTATCACCAGCTGTATTCACATTTGCCAATTTGAATCAAGTGCAGGGAAAAAATTGCAAGACAATTTTTAGTTATTATTTTAGTTCGAATGTCTATAAATTTTACTATAATTAAATATATTTATCAATAATGAAATAAATTTATCTGTATTTTAATCATTTTTACTAGATTTTGACTAAAATTAAAAAATTTGACTAGAATTAAATAATTTGCCTAAAATTAAATAAATTTGACTAGAATTTAATCAGTTTAACAATAATTAAATAAATAATGAATATAAAAGATTAGAATATGTAATTAATAAGTGATAAATGTTAAATTTATATATTTGTTTCTAATTTAATTTTATAGCTCTCAACGCATATATTAAAACTAAATTCACAACGATTCCAAATCGTTTCCTAAATGCGAACTATGGTTGCGGATCGGTAACCAACGGAGTGTATAAAGTAACCGTTCAAATTGCAAATTTTGTGCCAGCGAGAAAGGTGTAGCTGTGACACTCACTAGAAATGTTGACCCTGAGAGTAAATATACATTTATATTCTTAATTTTTTGAAAATTATTAGTTTATAATATATGAATTATCATTTGATTTTATATTAATTATTTTTGCTTCCTTCTAGAGGAAGCATTATGACAGTAATTTTTGGAGTTGTTCGAAAAATCGGTTATAATTCGAAAAAAAACCCCTACGTTTTCGATATTTTTTAGTGCTGACTCTTCAAAGTTATGAATTTTCGCCGTTTTTAACGCAATTTTGCTCGCGTAAATCGAGCAAGATTTTGTTTCATGTCTTTTTTATCTTTTTCATAATACCTTACACAGTTGTGACTTAAATGGCTATTTTATATGTTTTGGGGCACTCTACACGATTCTAATCTTAATTTTCTTCTGCGAATCATCATTATAAGTATTTTAGAACTTGAATTAATCATACTATAAATTTTGTAAATCCTAAAAAAAGGTAGTTATTGTATTAAAAGCACAATCAAAGGTACAATATTATTTTTCAAAAATTGTTATAAATTTTTTATAACCGCCACGCATTTTTCATTCACATATTCACAAACTTTTTATTTGTTAATTCAACAATTTTTTTTAGGAAATGCTATTGTTTCTAAAATTATTCAAATAATATACACAGTAAGATAATATATGTGAACTTTAGTAACTTCTCGATGTTTACAGATTTTTTTTTTTGGAATTAGTTAATTTTTCAATTTTGAGTATTGACGATTAATTTGTTATACGCAGCCCGTATATAGAATCTGCGCGCCGTTTAATTAACACGCCGCATTCAGATAGTACAGCGCGTGCCGCTAGGTGGCGCACCAGCGGATTCACGGCTCCCGCGAGCGAACTAGCTCACTAACTGTATATAAGGAAGAGCTTCCGAACGTTGAGACCGAAATCTTTGTACACCGAATTGTTTTATACGCAAGGTACTCCACACACTTTTTGAACACAAAAATATTGTACACGATTATAAAAAGTCGTATTAACATTGAAAGTGATTTGTAATTTGCCATGTAAATCGTTTATTCGATTTATTTGGCAATAAGTTAAAGGAGTTATCTTATCTTTTTACTTTAAATGTGAGATTCTTTATTGTAAACGAGAAGAGTGCTTGAGCTTTAGTTGACTTATTATTTCTTTGGCTTGGAGCTCACAAAATTAAAGCCTCCAGGCTTGCGAGGCGTGGTTCCCTGTGCCCTTTGGGCCTCGCCGGAAGTGGAAGGGGTGGGTGTTGAACTGTTCAAGCTTCTGGCCAGCGGAGCACTCCTACTTGGGGCGATGGGTGCTGCTGCTATAGATGGAATCCCTGTTAACCGGGCAATGGAGGCAATGGCTTGGTTGGTGGCGGTATTTAGAGCTTGGGTATTATCTTTGATGAGGCCACAGGAGGAAGCCTGTAGCTCCTCCATTGCTCGGGACATGGCCAGTGTTGACTCGTGGAAGATATCTGCTACTTCTTGGAGTTTGCTTATAACTCTCATGATTCCGGGGTCACCCATCGCCTGGCCAGGAGAAGTCATTAAGTTGGGGTAGGGAGCCTTGAAACTAGGCATGGCTTTCATGCTGAGCAAGTTCTGTGACATAATGCCTGTCCGCAATTGGGCAATAGCAAGATTATTTGCTGCTCTTTGATACTTCTGCATCCATTGGTCGTTTGGAAGCTCCGTTGAGAGAGCCAAGATGAAGTAGTGGGGCTTGACCTCATCACCAACAGCAACTAACTTAGCCCAATCATCACTAGCCCATTGCCTGTTCCACTTCACCACTCAAGAATGCCAAGGTCTCTTCACTTATAGTGTAATATTCACCCAGAGCTAGTGCCAAGCATTGGGGCTCTTCAGTGTGAGACTCTGGAAGAGCCTTTTTCCCTTTCTTGGGTTCAGATTGCTTGGTAGGTTTGTTCTTCCCCTGGCCTTTTGGTTCTTTCCTTTCTGGGATAGGTTTTAGAATTGTCTTGGCTGGGGGATCTTTGTTAGGTGGATCCCTGCTGGCACTGCCAGATCGAGTCCTGGTCCTTGTTGGCTGTCTGGGTGTGTCAGGGTGGCTCCTTTTGACATCAGGAGACTTCTCCTCAGAAGACCCAGAGTCTGATTCTGAATCCTCTTCTTTGTCTTCTCTAGACCTTTTCCCTCCTCTGGACTGCTGATTGCCTGAAACGGAAGGATCAAAGGTTTCAATTAGGTGGATGGTTTCATCAAGGAGATCATCTTGGAGATCGTCCAGTATGGGACCTTGGGGATTTTTTGGCATAGTGATTTTGGTGGTCTTGACAGGATAGATATGCGGGAGGGATCATCCGTTTATTTTATATCTTCAGCTTGTCTAATTTAGAAAGACAAGTGCAATTCAAATTTTGAAATTAAAACTGCATTTTATCCTTCTTTAGTACAGCTAAATACTATTTCAAGCATCTTGATAGATATTTAAAAACAACTTTCAAACTATGTTGTTGAAAGTTTTAATTCAGTTTTTGGAAAAATGGTTCCAGGATTAAATTACAAATTTAGGCTTGTTTGTTTTATTTTATTACTATCTAATTATTTGGTAATTTATTGTTTCAAAGATTCAATGTCTGTGACATTGCAAAAAAAATTAATTGTAACAATAAATCGTCTATTTGTTTCATATTAATATGCCTGAATTTAGTAGCAGCTACATCTTAATCGATCGTTCATTTGAATTTTGACCAATTATTTGTGGACCGTTGAAATATTTCCCGAATGCAGCTTATGCCTGTGGCCTTTTTTTACAAACAACGACGTTTCTTCCGGTACTATAATTTATTTTATGATATAAGTCTCGTATTTGAACATTACACAAACATGGTTTAAAAATCCTAAGTAGATTTACTTAAAAAAAATTAACAAAGTATTTAAAATATTGCTTTTTTCAACTTTATTGTTAAAAAATTTACACTAAAAGGTATTATTTCCACGTATACCTATACAATCACAGATTATTGAGTTTGTGCAATATTGCATGCAGTTTCTCGAGTGTGTCACGATCTACATGCATGCGTACCCGGTCTTTCTACGAAAAATTTTTACAGTAATGTATAAATAAATACCGTTATTCTTTTTTAAAAACTGCATGCTTATGTGTATGTACAATCATCCAAAAGTAAATTTTATGTTTGAAAATAAACTATACACACGTTTCGTTTTGCAGATACAAAAACATTTTAGTTCATACGTAGTAGAATAAACGTAGATCAAAAAATTTTTAACAGTGAAATAACAATCTAATTTTGCACATAATGTTTAGCAAAATATAATACAGTACATCTAATAGAATAAATCTTGATGATTTAGGATAATGTTTAAATAATTTCTCTACGAAATTGAAAACGACTTCCGGTGTTGGCTCAGTCGCAAAGCAAAAAGGTTTAACTAATAAAAAAACAAGGCCTACCTTTTCCTCGTTATTTTCCGTGGTGTTCAGTTGCCTCCATTATCAACACTTTTGTTCTTTTTGTTCTTTTATCTCCAAACTCACTTGTCTTCACTTTTTGAACTTGCGCGCGCCGCCATTTTCGTTCACTCTTTCTCTTGTCGAGAGCCTCACCCATACAGGCAGCCAGAGAGCTGTCATTTTAAGGACGTTCTCCGGCAAAATAATTTTCTCTAATTTTCTGAGAATTCTAAAGACAAAGTTGATCTGTTCTATTAATTTTTGCAAAGTTTAGTGTAGTTTACGGTAATAAAAGTAATAAAAATTGTTAGTTTTCGAACATCATTTTAATATTGTTCTTTTTATAATAAAATTTTTTAACAATTTTTTTTTTAGTAAAGAAGGCTATAATTATAAATTATTACAGCTGGCCATCGTTATAGAACGTCCTTAATTAAAAAATAGTTACAAATTAGCAAAATATAGTTTCTTATTTACTGATCATCTTGTTTTTTCCATATGGAATCGGTTCCATTAAAATAATAATAATAAAGTTAATACTGATAATATTAAAGTTTTGTATACCACTTTTGTAACATTTTACGGGAGGCGGTGATCACACGTGACGAGTAATAATCATTTATTGAAAGTACATTTATCACTGCTTCTGAAGTACTTTATGCTTAAAACAACTGACTATGATTATAAAACGTATTCCTACATTAAATATTCACGTATTCAGTAATCGATCAGCATGCAAAAAAGAACGGAATAGAACTTAAAACTACTATTTACAAGAATACATCGAAAATTAACTCAGCGCTGACTTAATATTGTATTGAGTATACTCTTTTTGCTGACCGTCTTAGTTATTTTGGGTAATTGTATACTTTTATTCCTAGTATTAGTGTTCTTTTGACAGTACTTTATATTCATTAGATAATTCTGTTCCACAAATTTGTTGTTGGTAATAATTTTTAGTATTCTAGCTTGTAACCTTTCTAATAAATTAATACTGGTTTTGTTTGCACCATCCCAGACTAAAATGCCATAAATAGTACTGCTGTGGAAAAGGGCATAATACATCATTAATAATACATCATATCGCATAATGCTTGAAAATTTAGAGAAAACTCGAATTAAATATCTAAAATTTGTTTGTTATGATTTCTACGTGCTTATCCCATTTCAGGTTAAAGTCAAAAATTAAACCTAAATATTTATGCCACTCTACTCTTTTAATTTCATTGTTTTCAATCCTTATGTTAATGTTATCCGGTACACTATCTCTGTAATTTCCAAAAGTCATATACACTGTTTTACTAACATTTAACATCAATTTGTTGTATGCTAATCAGTTTGCTACCTTTTTTAAATATTCATTCATTGACTTTTTAACAGTCTCCCACGTGTCTTCAATTGATAAAATAACGGTATCATCTGCATAGCTTATTATATTGTCTTGTAGTAGGATATCTAATAAATCATTGATATATAGAATGAATAATAAAGGGCCTAAGATAGTTCCTTGTGGAACTCCAGTAGTTATTTCTCTATATTCACTTTTTATGTTGTTTATTTTTACTTTTTGTTTTCTTCCTGTAAGGTAACTTGTGAATCAAGTACTTTTCCTCTTATTCCATAACAATATAATTTTTCTCACAATAAAGTAGCTATAATTGGCTTAAGTTTGTCCAAGTTATTGTAAATGATGTCCGTTATTTTATTTAACGCGTCCTTCGTGCCTTTCTCTTTAATAAAGCCAAATTGATTCTTTGCCAGGATATTATGTTTGTTAATGAAATTAAATAACCTTTTATGAATAATTTTTAAAAAAATTTTCGCAATGTTTGAAATTAAAGATATTGGCCTATAGTTATTTAAATTGTGTTTACTTCCTGCTTTCAGGATAGGTACTACTTCTGCATTTTTTAGGGCATTTGGCCAAATTGATTTTTCTATACATAGATTGAAAACGTAAGTTAGTGGAAAAGTTATATATTTGGATAAGTTTTTAAGTATTTTTACATTGATACAATCTACTCCTCCAGATTTCTTTTAGTTTACCTATAATTTTAATTTCAAGAATTGTCGTTGATCTTAGGAAAATCGAATAGTTGTTAAAATTAACTTCCTTTTTCTGAACTCTATTAGGTATTGTTATGTTTTTACTAAGTTTGGGTCCTATTTTACAAAAGTATTCATTGAAAAAATTAACAATTTCCTCGGATTTCATTAATTTTTTGTTTGACTTGACTATTATGTATTCAATGTCATTGTTTTTATGTGTTTTATTGGTAGCAGCTTCAATAAATTCATTAATATTTTTTAAAAACTCGTTGATTGCCTCATCTGACTCAATTGTATTTAGTATATTGTAGAAATCTATATTCTCAACCAAACTATTTAGTTTTTTATAATTAATTTTGCCTATATTAACAATTTCAGTTTTTGTAGCCAAAGCTTTATCCATAAATATAAAAAGTGGAAAATGATCAGTAAATGTATTTTCTATTTTACAAGTCCTAAAATCTACATCTTCTAGTTTTATGAAAATATTGTCTATGTAAGATCCTTCTTGTGGATTTCTTTCCGAGGGTCTAGTTATGCTTGCAAAACCTGGAATGTACATTGCTTCCAGAAAATTACACAAAAATTCTTGGCTTATTAAACGTTTCTCATTTAAATCTATATTAAAGTCTCCTACTACTAGATGATTTTTGAAAGTTTTATACATATTTAAGAATGTCTTAAGATTTACTAAAAACTCAGTCTTAGACATATCGTGAGATCTGTATATTGCCAATATCATAATACTTTCATCTTTTATCTTTAACTCGGAATTCAGAATACTCAGACTACCAATCTCCAGTATTTCTGTTGTTTCAACTATTTTTGTATGTATGTATATAACGACACCGTCTGCTTTATTAATCTTACTATTATTATAATATATTTTGTAATCCTGCAGATTCTATATCTGAGCATTCTCTAAATTCCACGTCTCTGTGCAAACAATAACTAAGGGTTTTACAGCCAAGCTCTCAATAAGACATTGCAACTTATTTATATTAGCATTTAAACTTCTAACGTTTACACTTAGTATTAATTATCCTCATTGTTAAGGTTTTTATTAAGAGCTTGCCCGCGTAAAAGTAATTTAGTTTAGCCCAAACTTGGGCCAAGTTTCCTATGGCTGAACTTTGGGCTAAACGTGGCCAATGAGAAAATCC
>JAWWML010024841.1:0-15121 GCA_035047165.1 Ormyrus rosae
AAATCTATTAAAATAGTGCGAGAATGATCCGAAAAATCGTTACATCAAAGTTAGGTAACTAGGAATTAAAAATACCTGTTTTTTACTTTCCTCGCCATTTTTGATACTTTTATCTCTACCAGGGGTGTACAATATTAATACAGTAATTGTTAAGATCTCTATAAATTATTTACCAATTATAATTTACAGCATAAATACACAATAATAACCCTTTTTACTCAAGAGTTAATTAATCTAGAATTATTAAAATATTCCCCCTTAATATAATCAACCAATACCTTACAAACTGTACAATCCGCCTTGTTGACCCGCAAAAGAATCAGCAGCAGCAGCAGCAGCGGTATAAGTGCAAAGTAGCAACGCTCCGCCCCTCCCGAGTATCCCTCTTTGCATTGAAAACCCGACGAAAGAAATTCCTCTCGGTATTATTCTAACAAATATTTCCCCGGCAGGGCAGTCTGTTCGGTTGGAGAGACGAACGCCACTCAAGACTCGACGCCGGGCCTCAGCGAATTCGGAAAGGTGAGTTTTGCATGTAAAAGCCGGCCGCTCGGCGGAGGAGCCCCCAACCTCCCTCCTCGCCTCGTAGGAAATTTGAGGAAAGGATCGCGGGAGAAGCCGGCTATTTACTCGGTGTCTTTTCTCGGACCTTTTCTCGCGAGGCTTGAATGCAGAAGGAGGCTTTCAGATGCGCTTCGTTGCATGCTCGATGCTTTGTTGGTGCACTGTAATTAATTCATTAGGAAAGTGTGTTCTATGTATTTGATATTATCTTTTTTACGAATTTATGAATTACTTTTAATAAGTTTTTATGAAATTTACGTTATCGTTGAAAAGATTTTAAAAATGCATTTGCATTTTGTGCGCAAACTTTATTCTTATTCTTGTAACATGCAACCATTATTGTAGAAGAAAAGCTCTTTTTAGCGCAAAGTACGTTTAGATATAACATGATAGTTAATAAGCAAAAAAAGTAGCGAAAAAAGTACAAACTTTTTTTCTTAAGAGAAAAATTCATAATAAACAATTTCAGTGCAAAAATATTTTATGACCGACGTCAAATCTAATTTCTCCCAACATCGGTTCTGTCAGAAGTTAAAAAAAAAAACAAGAAGCAAAAACACCGATAAATATTGCGAATTCGCAGCCAACGAACCTCACAACTGAATAATTCAATCGAAATAAAGGAACTTTTCAATGAACGGACCCCTCAATAATTCACTCAGTCGTTTTTTTCTCTCTCTCTCTCACTCTCTCTTCCGGCGATCTTCGTTTAAAATGAAAAATTCAAGCGCGAAAATTCTTTCGGCAAACAATTTTGCCGACGCGTCCCCGTAACCTTGATTCCAGCCGCCATCCGAAAAGCCACACTCCGCCGCCGGTATAATTAAGTATTAACGACCGGCGATACCCGTGATAAACGATTTCGAGCTTTCCGCTCCGGCGCGCTTTTTTTCCCCGAGCTCCGCCTCCGATAACCGGGGTATATATACACACTTGCGCTCCTCGCCTGTCCCGTACGTATACCACTCGAGCGGCCGAGCCTCGAGAGGCGATAACTCATGATTGCTTGATCGGAATGGCACCTCTGCGTTATAGCTGTGATTTTCTCGATTTCTCGCGACAAGATCATAAAAACGAAATATATGAAGTCGGACGTAAAAAGGCGGGCGGAGGGGAGAGTCGACCGCTTGGATGGACCATTTCGGTCCCCGCGGAAATATCGAGATGACGCGCGCAAGCGCCTCTCTATATACCTTTTCGCTTTCTTTCTCCGGGGCTCTCTCGCTTTCGACGCGCGCGCGCACCGAGAGAGAGAGAGAGAGGACGTGATAGAACAGTGAGGTACTTTTTACAGGGTCTTTCCCTTACGTATTCAGCGAGATATTGCTATTTTGTGTACGGAGGAATATAAAAATCCCGTTTTTCCTCTCCCGCGATGCCTAGCTGTCCCTTTTTCTTTTATCGGCGCGGAATTTTTAGTTTATAAAAATGCAAAAGCGCAGCGGACGACTTTTTTTTTTTTTTTAGTGAGTGGGAGCTAAGTTTTATCAGTTCGCCGCCGTATATTTCATCCGCTTTTATTATGCGGATACCGTTTTATTGTGAAAACTTATGAATAATAATATCTATATATCTATTTCGCGACATCCGCTATTACGGACGTCTCTTTGAAAAGTATTTTACCGTTATTACGAGAATTCTTTTCGTGATATCTTTCAAAGAATGAAAATCCATAATTTTATTAAATTTAATGTATATTTTTCTTTCTCTTAGTGCTTTTAATTATTTTACTGGCTACTTCACAAAAGGGCAATAAAAAAATCGTAAAAATTTTATTAAAAATGGACGCGAAAACTGAAGAGAACAAAAACTCCGCTGAATGAAAAATAAACCTTTATTTTCAAAATGGAATATTGCTCCTAAAATAAATCTAAATTTAAAGAGCTTGCGATTTAGCGACATTATATTCAACACCAAAAATCGTAATCAGTTAAAAATTAATGCAGATTTCAATTTGATACCTCCGCCCGAAAAATCTCCAAAAAGACCGAAAAAGGATATAAAACTCCAATCGTCCAGAAAAAAGCGCGAACGGCAATAATTACAATAAAAAATCATCAATCTCTTCGCGTTACCGCGAGATAAAGCGCGGACGAGGGGAGGCAGGGAGAGAGAGAAAGACGGAACCGCAAAAAAAAAGGAAAAGCTAATTTCCTCCTCTCTGCGGCGAGAGCGACAAAAATCGCGAAATCGTCGGCGGAATACGCGATTTGCGGCTGCATTTTTATTAGCGGCCGCAACCAATTCTCTCTCTCGCTCTCCGGTCGTGCATATATTTTTCGCTCTATTTTTCCTTTTATTATTTTTCGCCGCGTGTTTTTGCGAGCGACCGATATTCGAAACACGCCGGGGATTTAGCGGACGGGCGTGCGGCGCGCTCGGCATAAACCCGGAAAATTTTTCAATAAAACCGCCGCCGCGCGGAGCGAGGAGCGGCTTCCCCCCCGGCTGGGAATATTTTATTAATGTTTTTGTTGTTCTTAGAAGGCTTTTATGCGGCCGAGAGAGAGAGAGAGAGATTCCCTGGACGATGAAGCTTCGATCCGCCGCGGCGGGGAAGGAGAGGCCGAGGCTTAAGGGCTGCAGTTTTTGCCCTTTATCTTCGGCGAACGGAGGGAGGACCCCCGTATTTTTCGCGCGGAATTCCTTTATCCGCGCGAGATAGAATTTTTCGGTTTACGCGATTTAATAGAATTTAATTAATTCTACAAACACTTTTCGCGGCAGTCACCCTTTACTCTCTTCGCGTTCGCTTGGAATTTTGCGTCGCCGCCGAAACGTTTCGACGGGGGGGGAAATAGAGTTAGCTCTCGGCCGGATACTTTTTATATGAATCGTTCGAAAGGGAATTATTTATAACTGCGAGGAAAGTATATCCTTTCGAAAATAAATTTTGTATCGAAAAGTAATTTTCAACTGCAAGTGTCAACGTTTATTCGTACGTATTTTTGAAAAGTAATTTTGCGTCGACAGTTTTCCGGCAAAAAAGTGTGAAATTTAAAAACCTATATTTTTTTCTTTTAACGCCTATACGATACTGTCAAATATTGTCGATTGAAAGTTCAGAATGTTCTTCGAAATCTCTTTGAAAATCCAGTTATTGGTTTCAAAAAATTTCATCGCGTCAGACATGAAGTATGTCGGAGGTATTCGCGACTTTATTTCATTTGGAAATATTTTCATTTTTAAAAAAATAACCTTTGTTTTCCCGACTGTAATTAGCAAAAGCTAGCCTCGTTTGCATAAAACTCGCGCATTTATTTGACCATCGTTTAAAAAGCCGACTAACTTTCGTACGTAAAATTATCCGAATAGCCAAACGGTCGAATTTGCATTTTAGATAAACTCAAATACCTTTTCAAACGAAACCAATCAATAGGAATCCCCTCAATCGAGCATGATAGAATTAGAACAATTTTGATTTGGTAAACGAATGCAAATTTCAAGTACCCACTATATACTTTCGTACAAAAGTAATAGAATAATAATAATAATAAACTAAACCCACTGCTTTTCCCTCCACGTTGCCAATTGCATTTAATGCACCGATATCATTCCTCTCTTCCTTATCAATCCAACCTGGGCGCTCAAAATTTCTGAAGCGACGTCGCACGAAAAAAAAAAGAAAAAAAGAAAATAAATCCCTTTATTCAGCGGCATATCTGGGGCATCCCAGTGCCGTTTCGATTCTCGATCGCAAACACACACACACGCGAAGTAAGCGGGGAAGCCCGTCCGCAAACTCGCCGGCATTACAGAATAAACGAACTCCCCCCCGTCAAAGCCGCGGATGTAATAACTCAGGCTGCAACACGGGCTTATATTACGTTTCTTCGGCTGTTTATTTTGTTCCTCCATTTCAGCCGCGCAATGCCAAACCGCAGAGCCATGCATACCTCGAGAGAGAGAGAGAGAGAGAGAGAGCCCGAACCCCCTCTCCTCTCGTCTACCCCGCCGCGAGTAAACATCGATGACGCGCCGATGCGCGAACTCCGCGCGCGCGCGCCGCTATGCGATGCACGGCTCCCGATCGAGAGAGAATATCTGGCACTCTTTCCGAGGAAAAAAAAAAGCGGGAGAGGCTCGCGTTCCTTTTTCGAATCAAAAGAAACGGACGCCCGCGCGCTCTTTCATTCGGCGATTTTATTGCTCTCGGCGGCTGGCGTTTTTCTTTTTTCCTGCGGGATTTTTTCTCTTTCTCCTTTTTTTTTACTTCGTTATTGGCCAAAGCGAAACATGGTAATTTCGGAGCGTCGACGTTTCCTTTTTTTTCCCCTCCCCTGTCGATAGACGCTACCGAGGATAATTGACTTCGCGCCAGCACTCGGCCGGGCGGAAGGGGCTACGTTTTATTGGTTTGGAAAACTAATGGTAATTTTTCGTGCCGCGGCGGGTCTGTACACCAGACTGACGCGGCGGACGGTTATTCACTTGCATTTTTGTTTTTTTTTTTTTTCATCGGAAGCGCCGAACGTTTTTAAACATCAACCGGTTGGCGCCTGCCTGTGTACACGTTTTGTTTGAGCAGCTTTTTTTGGCGAGTGCTGGATTTCGCCATTTGTTTCGGTTCGGCAGGAATGGAAATTTCAATGTCGGATTACATTAGAACTCGGTTTTCGATGTTTAAAGTTTCTGAAATCGAGGAACAACGATATCAAATACACAGGCGATTTAATGAAAATCCAACTGGATTTTCCATGCGAATTTAAAATAATGAAAACAGATTTTTCAATGAATCGCAATTCATAATTCGAATAAAGATTACATTAAAAGTAGCGACAGCCCGAGTAAAGAGTAACTAAAGTTAATTACAGAATATAACAACGTAATTACTGTATAAAAGAGAAATACGCCCTTATCTAAAATTAAAAAATCTGCTACGCAACGTTTTGCCTTTTAAATTTAAGAATCTCAAAAAATGACCGTGAATTTTTAAAGCGCCCTCGTAAAGCATCGCATCAATAAATTTTTTTGTTTTGTTTTTTCAAGCCTTAGGTGTAAAGTAACAAGACAGCCCTTCCCTCCCGTAAAAGTCCGTCGGCGTTAAAAAAGGAGTAAAGTAGAAAAAAAAAAAAATCCAAGCTTCCAAATAGCGTAAAATTGCGCTGTAACCGCGTTAAAAGTCGTTCTCTCTCTCGCTCGCGGAGGAACGCAGAATTTTCATTACCCCATCGCGTAAAACGGGGCGAAGAAACAACGGTGCGCCAGGCGGCGGCGGCGGCGGCTCGTGGCGAAAGGCATTTCTACGGGGAGGAGGGCCGCGCGCGCGCATTCATTACTTACCTTTAAACTTGCACGACGCGCCGCTCTTCCCCCCGTTAGGCTCGAATGGGCCACTGTTGTTTTTTTCTTTTACAACGGCGTCCTTCCGCGAGGCTCGCCGCGCTTCGCGCGTCATTTATTTTGCCGAGCGCCACTTCCGCTACTCGTTTTTACGCCGTTAATTGTTAATTAAGCTTCCGTCTCGCTTTTCATTGCCCGGCCGTTATAATTAACTGGCCGTTTGTTCGACGGCGGGGGGGGGGGGAGAGAAAATAAAGCGCGACGAGAGGCCGGGGCTTTGTGTCCGACGTTTCTTTACCTACGTGACTTTTGAATTGAAATCGATTGACTTTTTTCCTCCGGCGTCCTCCCGCCGGCGGAACGTGCTTCGACGATAAAATTTTCCGAGGCTCCTTTTTTTCTAAAATAGATTTATTATATCGGAGTAAAAAGATTTCTTTTAAAAATTGAGATTGGAAGCTTTTGATTGATTATACGCGCTCTCCGCGCTGAAAAGCGATAAAATTTAAAAAGAATCGAGTGCCGCGTGAAAGATCCGCGAGTAATATAACTTGGAATATAACTTGGAAATTCATGTCTGTAATAAAGCACAATTTTAATTGCTCGTATTTACGCGCAATTCCATGAATAATTATAGAAAACCAGAGACAATAAACAATTTCGCTGCAACGCAAATTTCAGTATATAGAAAACATTTCGTAAGAAACATTCCGTTCTTTTCCTCGCAGCACTCGGTCACAACCTTGTCTTACCAAACGCGACCGTAACCACTTCACTCGCCGACTCGACGGGGATAAAATCCCGGCGCGCAAAATCCGTCTATTTTCGTGAAATTCACGCCTGCAATATAAAGCATAATTTTAATTGATCGTATTCACGCGTCATCCGTGAATAATTACAGAAAACCAGAGACAACGAGCAGTTTTCGAAATGTAAATATAACTTAATCTTCCGTGAAAGCTCGCCCGACGGGAAAAGAACGCCCGACAACGCGCCTCGTGTCGCGAGTCTCGGTTTTCCTAAATCTTCCGAGCGCTCGACGAACGAGCCTAAGAGAGCCCGGCCGCGTCATAAATTAAGGCGGCAGAGAGAAAGAGAAAAACGAGAGAGAAATAGAGGATCGTTAGGTCGTACTCCGCTACGCTACTTTACCGGGCCGACCCTCCGCCCCAGAAAAATACATCGACTCCGCGCTCTCTCATGCACCGGAGCAACCCATAGAAAAAATACGGGTCGACCGCAATGGTCGGCGTAAAAAGAGGAGAGAGAGAGAGAGAGAGAGAGAGTCCGCAGGAAGGAGGAAAAAAGCAAACCGGGGGAGGAAGGAAGAAACTAACAAACTCGAGAGGAGGGAGGGGGGGCAAAGGACGCGCAACGCGGCTCTAAAGTCCACGGGTATGTTCAGCATGCTTATAAAGAAAACAGAAAGAGGAGGACTGTGTGCTCCGGCGGCACGATTCGGATGGAGCTTCGGTCGAAACGCGGTCAACTATTTTCTTTCTTAATACTTTGACCGTGATATTTTGGTTTCCGAACGCAGGAGTGGGGGGAGGGGGGCGGGCTTGTTTTTTCTTTCCGGGGATTTCTTTTCCGCTCGCTTTGCTACCCGCGGCGAATAATTTATTTAGTGTCAAAGACAGTTGGTCGTCCACTTTACGAAGAGGGATAAATCTATTCTTTTTCGGGAGATATACTGCGGATTTTCGCGACGCTAAAATTCAATTTACCGCGGATCGGAACTTTTTATGGAAGCTTGTTACGTAAGTGTATGTTATCTCAATTGGAATTCCGTGATATTGAAATTGATTTAAGAATAAAGTATATAGTTACGTTTGAATGAAAACTGACATTATTAGTCGATAAAAGAAGTACTTTAGTTTCAATGTTTATAAATATTCGTTAAATATTAAAACGTTGTTAATTTCTCTGAAAATTCAAAACTTCAAAATGCACTGAAATTTTTAAACGCAACATCGTACAATCGCATTCCGAAGGAATCCACTTTCATTTAAAATTCATTTCAAAAACGAGCTTTAATTAGCATACCAAAACTACGCAACACAGCGCTCTTAATTAACCGAATCCAACGCGGCGCTAATTAAAAAAACCACCTCGCATTTCCGGCGCAAATACAAATATTCTTTCGCGAGAATTGACCATCTCCCCTCCGCATTATACGGAGAAAGAAATACAAATGAAATTGCGTGCGACAAAGCTATTTGATCGTTCTCTCGGTGCCGGCTACGTCCTACGGGGGCAAAACTCATTACATATTTGGCCGGACCGCAAAGTTCGCAATATCGAGCGACGCCGGGAGAATTCGAGCTCGGATTTTCCTTTATTAATCGGCACGGGCCTGCAAGGGTTTGCCTTGGCGTTGTTCGCTCGATTTGAATTACGCTCCCGGAGGATTGGCGAAGCGAAATTTTTCGAAGCGCGAGAGCACGGCGCTCTGTTTGCTCGACGGGTAAAATGTTATCGGGACGCTGATGATGAATGTACTCTGAGCTGTTTGCTCCGATGTACGAAGTTGGAGATATAACGTATACGGGTTTGACGACTGTTTTTTTTTTTTCTTTTTTTTTTTTTAATGTTTCAGTTTTCGAGGAGGACGTTACTTGATTTAGTGTTAAACGAAGTTATTGACAGGCAAATATCTGTTGATGTTTCTGTAAACAGACATTTATCACGACGAAAATTTGATTCATAATAGATATAAAACAGATAAAAACTTTATTAACTCGTGATTCTAGAATATATTTTGTTTACTTTGCTATTCACGATTTATTTAAATTATCATTTACTGGTATTGATTTCAATAATCTGATTTGTTATTAATCCTATTATTAAGTAATAATCACTCTATGAATGTGACGTCAGCACGTAATATATCTATATTGTATATAATCGTAACGTCACGCGAATTTTTGAAGTGCGATATTTTTAATAATAATAAAAGGAAAAAGAATAAGTGACGATTATTTTTCAATCTTTTATCAGAAGGATATAATAAAATTAAAAAAAATTTTTCATGGAAAGGCCCAATTAGTAATGGTTATTCTTAAAAAGTCAATACACGTATTTAACATTATTTTTGTTTTTCAATCTACCATCAACACATTTCAGTATAGAAAACATTTCGTAAGAAGCATTCCGTTACCTTCCTCGCAGCACTCGGTCACAACCTTGTCTGACCAAACGCGACCGTAACCACTTCACTCGCCGACTCGTCGGGCATAAAACCCCGGCGCGCAAAATCCGTCTATTTTCGTGATTATAAGCGCGGCGCTCTCTCATTTCGCCGGATATCTGTGGCCTAGCCATCTTCAGATCAGCGTTGTGGGCTCATTCTTTTGACGCGGCTGAAAAGGAGAGAAAGAGGCCTCCGCCGAGAGACAAAAGCAAAGGGGGGAGAGAGACAGAGAGAAAGAGAGCGCGCGGCAAAAAAAAAACGGCGAGGCGCTGACTCGGCGCTGGTTGGTGCTCGTTTCGGCGAATTGATGGGTGCCATGGAGAGGAGAGAAAAAAGGAAGGGTACTTCGAAATAGGAGCAATGTTTTCGATTGAAGCGAGCTGAACGGGAGGAAAATGGCGCCCTCGCGAAATGTCGGATATGCTTGTATATTTTATAGGCTTTGATGTTTTTTTTTGCCTCCGATTATTTGATTAAATGTACCTATTTTATTAGGAGATATTGTAAAATGTTAAATTTAAAATTATTTTGTAACGATTTATTAAAAAAAAAAGTTTGAAATTAATTCTTAATTGTTTTTTTAAATATTTTATATTGAAAATCAACCTGTTAATTAAAATAAAATTTCCATTTCAAATGAATGAATAACAAACGCGCAATATTCATCAAGATTCCAACGAATGATACTAACCAAGTATGCATTAATCGTTTTCAATTATTTTCCTAATGGAATATTTAATTAGCATATTCAAAATATCAAAATTATTTACTCTTCATTTGATCGAGTTCGTTAATTCCGTGAGATGATATTTTTGATAAATACGTTGATTCTCTATGCATTCATTAATTTAGTAAGAGTATTATGCAAATATTTTGTTATTTTGTGTCGTTTACGTAAATCAAATTTGATAGCCCAAGTCATTTACAATTTTATTAGCTGGCCGACATATGAAGCACTATTATTTTGATAATAGTGATTCATAAGGATTTAACATGAAAGATTCAACATAAATGCGTGTGACTATATAACAGTATGAATAATTTTTTAAAAATGCAATAAACGTTAATTTTATTGTTATATGTCAACGATTAAATTTCAGTACATATTTTTCTGTCATCATTTTTTAAAATGTATATTATACATCAGAATATTTGAAAAAATGTAATGACTACCTTCAAATTTAACAAAATAGTATTAAAAAACTCTGAATGTAATAATAAAAGTAGTGCGTTTGGAAAATATAAATTACCCAAAATAATCTAAAAAATCGCCCTACCAAAACGTGCGCGTGAAAGCGTTCAAAAGTAAAAATTACCAACTGCACAAAAGAATTTCATTACAATCTCTTTCGAACTTTCCGATCAGTTCTCCGGATGCAGGGATCCGTAGTAGCGCTACTTACGCACAAAGCATCGCGTAACCTGAAAAGCTCCGAGCCATTAATAACCCATACCTTGATTAAGCACTCGCGCATACGCCTCGACTTTAATGGCCCGAGTCGACAGTCGATTCGACTGTGCGGGCCGGCCCTTTTCATCGGCAACAATCCCGAATCGGCGCCCTATTCAATTACCCGGAGGGAGGGGGGGAGGGCCAATGCAGGTCCAGAGTAGTCGGTAACTGCGGCAAACTTATCGAAAGGAAACGCAGCTAACTAATTACTGACCCCTGCGACTCTCTTCCTCTTCCTCTCCCCCCCGCCGCTTTCTCACGGCAAACTTGTTTGTCGAGATTCGATCTATTGAAGTGCCGCACACTTGATCCGGACTTGCGCTATGGCCGATATTTACGATTAAATTCCATTCGAACTGGAAATTACAAATTATCGGCTCCCATTACGAAATTCCCCGACTGCCTCGGCGCCGGGCAAATCCCCGGCCCGGAGATGCTTTGCAGTATTTACTTTCGAGGCTTTGATTCACTGCGCCAAGTTGACTGACTGGGAAAAAGACGCCACGGCAGACGCGAATAATTAACTTGTAAAGGATTGAGCGAGAAAAAGCTCGGCTTTGAGGTAATGAGCTGACGTTTTTATTCAATAGCTGGATCACTGACATCGGCTGTAAATACTATAAATGTTTATTTGCAATGTTTTTGTGTATATTTGCTATATTTTCATTCATTTTTATTGATGCTTTTACAATAAAAGCATTTTAGAGCTAATCCAGATTTTCCCAATAAAACTCGATAACACAAGAAGTTGAACTAATAACAAAATACAATCTGAACAGGAATAACGCTGATCCTCTGTATTGATATATAGATTGTATTGCATTTTTATACATCTTGAGAGCACTTGTATAGTAAAAGTACCCTGCATCAAACTAACTGTAATTGCAACTATCAATAAGTATTTTTTTTTTTCAGCACATTCAATTAATTTGAAAATGCCTGACTCGCACGCATGTATCCCAGAGCATCCACATAAATGCATGCACATTTTTCCAACACGGTGCACGAGCGCGCATTATCCAGAAAACTTATCCAGCAAAAAATAAAAACAAAAAAAAAAAATACTCAGTCAAGAGTAAAAAGCCTTTGGAGGACCGCGGGAATAATGCATTTCCCGGCAGCATTCTTAATGCCGCGTCCCCGTGGCAAAGTAGCCGGGACCCGGGGCCAAGTTATACACATTGATTTCCCGGTGTGATTTGTAGGCCGTCGTGAGGGAGCTGAATAGACTGGGGATGCTGGTCGACCTGTCCCACGTCTCGACGCGGACGATGAATGCGGCCCTGCAGACGACGAAGGCGCCGGTGATTTTCTCGCACAGCGCCGCCCGGGCGCTCTGCAATTCCAGCAGGAACGTGCCGGACGACGTGCTCAGAAATCTGGTGAGTTAGCCCCCCCCCTCCCCCCTCCCCTCGACCCGCTTCAACTCTTTTCTCCCGGCGGCAGCAGCAGCAGCGACGGAGTAAAATGTTTCGAATACGGGTGGAGGCCCCGGACGAAAGCTTCCTAATCTACCGTCGCGATTTACGCGAGGCGCGCCGCCCTGGATTTTTCATGCTCCCTTTGCGTTATTGCCCCGAGGCACGGCCTCGCGAGTTCTCTGCGGCCTCGTCGAGTGACTTTAGTTATGATTTATTTCGCTTTGACGATATTAAGAGCTGCCGCGGGAAGTGGATGACGTTCGATTTTTGGAATGAAGCAATTAGCTTCTAACGTCTACTATAATTAATGAAGGTTTATTAAACACCGGAGAATCTAGCTTCGCGAATTTGAAAACCACATTATTAAAGTGAACTAATTCAATGGATAAAATTCAATTTCTGCATCTATAATTAAAGCGGAATGGAATTTCCCCGCGTCTGAAAGCGGATATTTAACGAGAGGTTTAATTTATCTTACAGCAGGATTAAGTCATAATTCAAACGTTAAAAAAAAGGAATTATCAGAATTTTAACATTCCCAAGAGCATTAAAAAAAAAAAAGTTCCTCCCTTTCATCAGCGTAAACCACCTTATCTCCTCTCTCTCTCTCTAGTGCCGAGAGCGAATCTCGAGCCGCGGAGCAAATATGCATAATCGGAGGGCCGAATTCGCGGCTCTCTCGCCCTCCGCAATCGCAGTAATTTTCAATTAATGCTGCCCCTCCGCCGTTCGTCTCTCGAGCGTTCTCGTTAACCACTTTGAAGAAATTATCCTCGGCGCTTTAATGCGATTCCGCGTATTTCGGTATCTCTCCGGGGTTTACTTTCGCGGCGCGATCGGGGCGCTGAATGCGTCGGGCTTTTTGCAGGCGTTTGCCTTGCTTTCTCGCCTTGCGGCTTCTGCGTAATCTCTCTTATTGCTTAATCCTCTTTGCATATTTTTTTTTTCTACCCGGCTTGAACGGTTTTTATTGCCCTGGATGGAAGAAAAATGTGTTTGAGCTTTTTGCAGCGTTGAAATGGGTGATTATTAAAAGGATTTAATAAGTATATATGTTTACAAATGTTGCAATTAGTATAGCAGAATGATAGATACTTTTCAAGGAGAAGCTGGTCTTTAAAAAATATTCAATAACATTTCTTTTCGGAATCATATTATTGAACTTTTTTTTTGTTTCGTGCGAAAAAAAATTGTTGTTCTTTGACAGAAGTACACACTCGAACCAAATAGTCCAAAGATATTGGCAAAAAAATCCCGTTAAACTTATCGCGTGCTTATTGAATGCGATTCACAATCTCGAAGCAGAGCTTTTCGCAGATCATTTTTTTCCCTACTTTCTACCCACACGTTCGCGCTTCATTTCCTCCCTATACGGCCGATCTTTAGTTTTACTCCAGGGGTTCATTAAATGCGCGTCTTTTTTTTCAAGTCGCCCAAGATTGTATCCTCGAAACCTCGTAATCTTGAAACGTTTTTTCTACGGACCGGATCTTCCCTCCTGCAAGCTGTCTGTCGCCGCTGGGCAATGCAGATTCATTAATCAACCTTAATATGCTCGTGATAACTCATATTCAACGATTTATTTATTACAGTATGTTTTTACGCCGTTGGCTTGTATTGCCGTATGAATGCTCCCGAATAATTTGCTCACATGGGTGTATAATAAATCAATAGAATTGCACGGTGGACTGTTTTGACGTAAATAGGCATTAAACTAGAGAGAACACATAATTAATACTGCAAGGAGAAATATTTTACTCGAGGAAAATATTTTTTTTTAACATTTTGTTTTCAATTTTCGCAGTAATTTCGTCACTTTGACACACTACCTATCATTTTTTTTTCGCTTTATTTTCACTTTATTATATTCAATTTCACAAAAGTTTTGCTGAACTCTTTGAAATCATATTCAACTGTTTATCTATGGATATTGTATAAGTAGTTCGGTATCAAAGTTTACTCAGACAGACTTCAGTGCGCGCAGAACTAGTAAATCAATATTTCGCTCGTGTAAAGTGAATTTTCACTGCGGTACACTATGACGAGAAAGGAATTTTGATTTGGATAATCAAAATTTCATGACTTAAATTCGATTAAACAATCGGATTCAAATGTTCGAAACTCCGACAATTCTGTTTTCATTTGTTGCCGAGTCTCGTAATAATGATAACGGCTACGATTTCACTTGGTATTTGAGTAAGAAAATTATTTAAAAACTAAATAACTTTTAATCGTTTGTTAAAAAAAAAAAGAAAATTAACTTTCAACAAAATAACTACAAAAAGAATCATTTCAACAGACTACCAAGCAAGACTCTTTGAAGAATCGCTATCTTTCGCTTACAAGAAGCAGACGTGCAAAGTAGAAAACGAGGACTGCAGATGCCTCGTCTCTCTGATCCACGCCCTCTTCTCGAAACCTGCAGCGTGGTTCCTTTGCCGCATCTCTTACATACCTTTCCGATGCGCGGTCATCCGTCCTGATTCTCTGTTTCTCTTTAATTAAACCGGCCGCTTTCCCAGCTGACTGTAAAAAAAAAACAGCATCACTCGCTGAATAAACACAGAGACCGGCAGAAAAAAAAGAAGGAATAAGAAGACCACGGAATATATACGTAGATACGGATAGATACGGGAAGGGAGGTATATATTACGAAGAGAGTTGCACCGCGTAGAAAAGTAAGATTCGACGACGACTCGAGGTCAATTAGCAAATGGAAGTCCGTGAATCCGAGCTGAATGAGGAAAAAAAAGGGCACGCTCACACGCTCCGCGGAAAGATAGAGAGCTTGCGGGAAAAAAGGGGAGGAGGGAAGAGCGCCGCTGCGGGAAAAAAGAGAAATGGAAGCTCCGAGAGAGACCGGCAGGATTCGATTCGGCCCCGGGAAAAGGGTCGAAGAAGTTGAGGACTATCGAAATACGTGTAGCTTTGAACTTGAGAGCGTACTAGGACTAATCTGAGACATCCAATGACTTGCTGATGTACTTCATTTCGTAGAGTAGATCCTTTCTGCTTTATTTTTGTGACGTTTCCTTTCTCCCCCGGATAGGCCTCAGCGCATGTCAGGGTAAAGGTTAGGGGTTAAAGAATTAAATGAAATACGGACTCTGGTAAAAAAAAAGGTGCACAAACAAAAATTTCTATTCAAAATTACCATGAAAACCATGATAATCGTGGGGCAGGACTCCCTTCTTAAAAAAATTATTT
>JAWWML010024852.1:0-15114 GCA_035047165.1 Ormyrus rosae
ATTTAAGTGATTTTATATAAAAGCATATTATTGGTTTATTAAAATTCTTTTCTTCCTCCCGCTATTTCCTAACCTACAGAAAGTCTCTGAAAGCACCCGCTCTTCGACGGCTCAGTCGGCGGGACATTTTATTTATTTTTTTTGACAAGTAAGATTCCCCAAATAACTAATCAAATTTTATAACGAAAGCTTTGCGGCGGTCCCGCGCACCATAAAAGCTTAGATCGTTATACAGTCATTAAGTTTTAGATCAAAATAAGAACTGGATTTTAGATAAGTATACTCATTATCTAAAATAAAAAATTTTGTAATTTAAATCTTTGAATAGATACTTTGTGTTGTGTTTTTTTTTTTTATTTTTTTCATGACAATTTTTAGCAGTCAAGAAGGCAACAAAAGAGAAAGGTAATACGCATTTATTTCAGGAGACAATCAGTGTAAATTAAATATTTAAAAGTGTAATTTTAATCTAACGGCAAATTTCATGTAGGTTATTACGCATGATGCAAGCTTAAAGCTTAAAGGTATAAAGGTTCTTTGGAGCTGTACAATCCAAGTGATCTTCATGCAGTAATCAAATTTAACTTAAGAAAAAGAAGCAGTTTTCAGATAAGTACACTTATAATTTAAAAAAAAAATTGTAATTTAAATCTTTGAACAGATATTTTGTGTTGTTTATTTTTTTCAGGACAATTTTTAGCAGTGAAGAAAACAGCAAAAGAGAAAGGTAATACGCATTGATTTAATTATTTAATAAAGCCAGTTTTTAAGGCAGAATTATGCTAAAAGTTAATTTTTCAGCGTATTTCTGATAGGCTTCAATGTACTCAGTAGTATCTGAAATATACTTATTTCGGTTATAGGAAGCAGGCAAAGTTTATTTAGGTGAAATAAAATTAGATTTTCAGGGAATAGTGAGACGACGGGAAAGATTAATTTTAGTATTTGGAGTTTGAGGCAGCGTTAAGCTTAAAATTCTACAAAAGTGTTCGATGAGGTAAGAGAAGAATCATGTGCACTCTCCTTTTGTTACAGTTTACTTCGTTATATTTTTTGTTCTGTGGCAGCACAGATTGGCACGTACCAATCTGACTTTCTTTTCGATTCCTTATGATCACAGGATCCTGGAGAGTCGCATCCCTGAAGGACCCAAGTATTGCCCACCCGAGCACACACATACCCACCCGACAATTAATAATTAAATAGAATAAAAAGGGAAATATCTGGCTGCAATATCCGATGGGAGCAACTAAAAGAAAAGGAAGCATTAGTAACAGGCTAAACATTACTACAGTAAACTGCAGAAGAAAACTACAAAGGATAACCTACAAATAAACGGATTATATAGATCCTCAGAATGTTAAATCCTTTTCTTCTCGGTTCCATTTCTTTGAAAATAAACGATGGAAAAATTTGAAAAAATTCATAGGTTATTTTTTTTAGCAGAAAGAACAACCTGTTAAATTTTTAGAAAGATCCTAGATTTTTGAAATTCCTGACAAACGTCCTTAAGAGTGTTGACTTTAAAATTTCAATCCGCTATTAAAGTTGAAAGGCCAATGTGCTTAAGGAGGTTCTAGCCTTTCATGCGGGAAGCGAGGAAAGCGGGATCCCCTCTCTTCCCGCGAGCGGCGCCCCGTTCACCGTGCGCCCCCTCCGCAGCCAACGAACTCGATATTTTGTTTACGTTGTTCCTTAGTTCCCAATAAGCACTGTGACGGTGTACGTCAGATGAGTTGGGTTGAGAGAGGACGGAGAAGAGAGAGAGAGTGAGTGGAGAGAAGCTGCCTGACTCTCCGAAATAATTTTCAAAATTATTAAAAGGTTTTGTCTCTTTTCATGTACGGTATGTACGGAGAACCAAGGAGCTAAGGAGAGAGAGCGGGACAGAGAAAGAGACTACTGTCTATTACTATAGATGCAGCGAAGTGGAGGAGCGAGCAAGAGAGAAAAATAGCGTTTTACAGTATTGTAAACTCAAATGAGGTAGAGCGGTGTGCGTGTAGAGCGACTGCGACAGGGGGATTGTCCCTGTTGAGAGTATGTGTGAGAGAAAGAGAAGGGGAAAGATAGACATAGATCGCGGTCGATGCATCCAAAGCGGTGAGGTGGCGCGCGTGTAGAAACGTGGCAGCGTCGCACGTTTTGACGGGCCTCGCGAATTTTCGGCGGACCGTCAGAAAGTTCGTTCTGGATCGTCGACGTGAACGGTCGATTGGAGAGAGCGGTGTTAGAAGGTGCGAGAGTCTTGCCCTTAGGTGCGGAGTTAGGAGTGGAGTGAGGTACGGAAGAGGAGCGTGTGCGTGGTATTGGGAGTGGTGTGAGGACGAGCCGCTGCCGAAGCTACGAGGACGACGGAATCAAGGTCGACCCGGAGCAAGAGCAAATAGGAGAGAGAGAGCTGTACGTGAGAGGACGACAAGGAACGAGAGGACGGCGACGAGAGAGAGGACGACGACGAGCCCGAACGAGAGGACGGAGGTGACAACGGACAGCCAACGACGGTGACAACGAGAGAGTACGACGGACTTAGGACGGGGAAAAGAGAGAGCAGCGACAGGTTTATTCTTTATCTTTTTTGTTTCTCGCGACCGAGCCAGCATCGGAGTTGCGTGCGCGTGCGTTCCGGGGTCTTGCGAAGGCTGCGTTAAGAAGGGTGCGGACTCGACGGCTAACGTAGCCGGCCTGGTCCAGGTCGTACATGAGAGAGTGAGAGAGAGAATCGCGAAAGCCGTGCAAGCGCGAGGACTCGAGGCTGACGTAGCCGGTCCAGGACGGAGTGAGTGAGTGAGTGAGTGAGTGAGTGAGTGAGAGTGAGAGTGAGAGTGAGAGTGAGAGTGAGAGTGAGAGTGAGAGTGAGAGTGAGAGAGAATTGAACGAGTCGTGTACGCTTGGACTCGACGGCTGGCGAAGCCGGTCCAGGACGAAAAAGAGAGAGTGAGAGAGTGTGAGTTACGCGAGCGGTCGGAGTTTTCGGCGAATTTTCCCGCGCCAAAAGGATTCTCGACGGATCCCCTTTTGCGAATAGAAAAATTGTTGTGAGAAGTGTGTAGCGCGTAAAGTAAGATTTAATAAAGTGTTGGTGGTTCGGGAAAAATAATTTTGTTCATTATTTTAACCACGTCACAGCACACCTCCAAAAAAGTATGCTTCTAGTATTCTTTTCCAATTCTTTAGTGTCCAGAGACACTCAAGACTTCTAAAAGAGTACTAGAAGAGTACTTGATTGGTATTCTAGAATTGTGTGCTTATTGGGTTCTTTGTCAAATTACTGGTAAGCGATTCACAGCCGGATACATTTTGATTCCTTAATTATTTTTCTATAAAACTATAACTTTTTTAACTTAATCTCTGCTTTTTTCATCGCGAATTCTTAACCTCCTTAGTCAAAATATTTCATAGCTCATAAGAACCTGTGTTTTTCACGAAAATTTATTGCTATTTTTCTCAATAGAAACCCTGGTGAAAAATATTGAAAAAATCATACGTCTTATTTATGATATTTTGAAGTTATATTTATCGATTCTACGCTAATTTCTGCTTCTTCATAAAAGGCTAGAACCTCCTTAATAACTCACATCAGTGTTTTTTGCTGAGCTGAAACACAATATTTAGAAATGTTTAAGACGATTTCTAGAACTCGAATGAACTTCGAGATCAACAAAATCAGCGTTCACTTTTCAATATTAAAAATTCAAAAAATTCAAAAATATGTGTCACATAACATGGTTCTTGAAGATTTAAAAAATGTATCTCATTCTTCACAGTTTTCTTGATTTCTTTTCATGTGTTATTCACAGACGGTAAAACTATCCCAGTGAACTCTTTTAAGTCAATTCTGCTTAAAAAGAATTCATTTGGAATAGTTTTGCCGTCTGGGATTGTTAAAAGATACACTGATATATAAAATTTCATTAATTGTGTCACCAGAAATGTACAAGTGACTCACTCACTCACTGTATTCAATGTTTTTAAGTAGTTTCTTCCTTGTTGAATAATTAACTTTACCCTACAAACTGACTTACATGACACATATGTATAACACGAAAATTTGACTGTCAAAACTGACTAAACCTTTCATGGACAGCGTATCGTCTGCTGTCCATCTTTGTATTCTTTATACAATAAATTACAATACAATACAATACAATACAACTAATAAAATTTGCCTATTCTCAGTGGAATCAACAGTTTCTTCTGGATTACTCAAATCAGTTTCAAGATTATCTATTGTTCCTATCTTTAGAGCATAATAATTTTTTAGTTGCAAGTTTCTGTAAATGATTTTGGTTTGTTGAATGATAGTTTCTATTTATTGACTTCATTTTGAACAAATAAATAGATAATGTGTCAGCCAACGACTGAAGTAAACAGTTGCAGCCGACACGTATATAGTGGTACAGTACATGTGCCATAACATTAGACTGCATTGTCACTGTCGAGTTCTGCCTACTATTACGCGTCATAGACGTCAAATACTTTGTATTTCGTAGCACATTTCGTATTATGAACTAGAAAATTAAAAAAATAAAGCGTTATTTACTTTTATGAACCCGCGTGAAAATATTATGAGATCTCATATGAGATCTTAGATGAGATCTCATATGAACCTCATGTAAATGTCATTGAGATCTCACCTGCAATTGTTCATTAAAAAAAAAAATTAATAATTTTAAAAATTTATAAATTTATCAAAAATTACAATAAACTATTTCATTTTAATTTTAATTGTAATTTTAATAAAAATAATTGTTTTTTAAAACTATTATTGTAACTAATGAGATTTGCACGAGATTCATATATGATAGCAATGAGATTATGTCTGAAAATCGTTATAAGATCTATGTGAGACCTCATGTAATTTTTTCACGCGGGAAATTTCATTAAAAATTCGTTTTTTTTTGTTTTATTATTTAAAAAATAAGCATTGAAAATGTTTTATTTTGGCTAATGAATACTTTCACGCATTATTTGATACTTCTAGAACACATTTCTGAAATAAAAAAAATGAGATTTTTAGTGATTTTGACCTTTAAAGAGTTAATCAAGATCTCATTAAAATTCAATTAAAAAAAAACAATCATTGATTACAAAAACATATTTTTAGAGAAATATATAAATCTCTAATATTTAATTTTATTTCAATACTACAACATACCATAAATTTGAGATGTCTTCGATCGAGGTCGTATCCAAATGCTGAATTGAATTTGAACCGTTAAATACAATAGAAGTTTGAAAATCAGGATGTAATGACTCCATGGCTTCATTAAAATTAATTCTAGATTTTTCTATTGGATTATTGATGATCTCTTTCTTTTGAATACATTCTTCTGCTCGATTTAGAATCATTTCATCTGTTCTCTTTGGAGTAAAAAATAAGTAATTAAATTAATTACGTTGGCTTTCAAAATTTTATTATATAATGAAAAAACAACAATTTGTTTTAAATAAATAATTGAAGAGGATTTTCTACCAGGAGAATTTTGATACAGAATATTTGTAATAGAAGGGTTCTGTGATAGGGAACATGCTATGCCCAGAGTATCCTACTACATGAGTAATTCCATGTCAGGCATTACCAGGCTACGGAAATACTTCGGAGCTATTATTCCAGACCAGACAGTATCTTTCCTACTTTACAAGTATTTCAAAGCTCTGACTTCGATATTTTCGCGAGTCTGGCAATGATTCAAAATCATACAGGTCGATCAAGATAAAAAATAATTAAAATACACTCCGCAACAAAATTAACACACCACTTTATTCCGACGAAAAATTGCTCATTTACGAAGGTCGATAACTCAGGAAAAAAGGTCGTAGGGGGTCATTTTTTTTAAATGAAAGGTTATAGTTTCAACTTTAAGACGGTGGTGTTGGTTTTTCGATATAACGCAACCCCAATTTACGTGACCTTGAAATTCAAGGTTATTTTTCAAAGCTCAAAATTTGTAAACTTTCGCAATGCGCCTGCGCGTGGGTGATTTTTTCTCGATAATTCTGATCATTGCACCTTAAAGTACAACTCTTCCCCTTTAATTTAAAAAAAATGTTTGACCCGCTACGATTTTCCTTGACAATTTGGCAGCGTTTTAAAAATTGTATTAAAAAAACGCTTTTTCTGGAGAATGGAGAATTCGTATCCGAACTAAACGAATATTACCGTCGACTTTAGCGTTACCAAGAAAGCACCACGATGAGGTAGCCGATCGGGTTTAGCTTATGATATGTGCATCCGTGTAAAAAAAAAAATACTTAAAATATTTAAACATTTTTATTCTATAATTTTTATTTTATTTTAAGTTATCTTTTACAAAGTATACAAATTTACCAAATTTGTCATCGTTTCTTAGTGATACCTGAAATCGGTAGTATAAAAAAAAATTCATGTCTAACCATGTCTATCATTCTATCATTCTTAAGAATCTGTGATTCTTAAAAAAATATTGTTAGGCATAATCGTAAAATTTTTTTTTATCAAGGGGTACGGATTTTGACTGTTACGGCAGTATTGTAAAACTGTACAAATCAATTTCTTAGCGCATTAAAAATGCCTCCGTTGGATGAAATTAGTTCCGCGCAAATTGTCGCTCTTTGAGATGCTGGACTTGGTCGACGTGAGATAAGCAAGAAAAATGGGGGTTCATCATTCGACTATTTCTCGAGTTCTGTCTCGATTCAATGAAACAGGTGCTTATCACAGAAGAGCGGGGCAAGGTCGAGGACGCGTAACAACTGCTCGTGAGGACCTCGCATCATTCGTGCAGCCTTGCGTGAACCGGTAAAAAATGCGCAACAAATTTTTCACGATGCCTTACCACGCAGGCAAATTAGTTTGCAAACAGTAAGGAGACGTCTTCACGAAGCAGGTTTAAGATCACGAATTCGTGCTAGAGTACCTTTTCTCACAGAAAGACATCGTAGATCTCGTCTGCACTATGTTAGAACTTAAGGAGAATGGATGGTTCAACAGTGGAGGAACGACTTGTTCACAGACGAGTCATGATTTTGCCTGTTTGTCAATGATACTCGAATACGAATTTGGTATCATAGGAGGGAGCGTTTCGAGCCAAACCATATTCAACCGACAAAGATTTTTTCTAGTGGATACGTCATGGTATGGGGAGGCAACTCGTTAAACGATCGCACTGATCTTGTTGTTATTCCACCTCCCTGGTTAACAGGTAGACGCTACATCGACAAAATTTTGGAGCCTCACGTGCTTCCAATGAGTCACCGCAGAGGCCCAAATTTTATTTTCATCCAAGACAATGCACCACCCCATTCTGAAAGGATTACGCAGTAGGCGAAGACAGCCCACGAATCTTGAGGAACTAGCGATAGCTCTAAATGAAATTTGGCACGAGATACCCTAAGACACGATAAGAGCTTGTATTAATATGCCTGATAGATTAGCTGAGGTATTAAGGACTTTGTGCATAATTATTACTAATCGGCCCTTTTAAAAGCCATCCCCGCTCCCCACCTACCCACCTCCAGGTAAACTACTCGTCCCTAGATCCACATATCCCATCCTACAATTCTCCCCTTCCCCTGATGCTGAAAGAAAGTGAAAGAAGAGAAGCTGGTAATCCCACATCAGACGAATTAAACAAGAAAAAGGCAAAGAAAGCACAAGAGTTGGAACGAGTCGAATAGCTTATCACTGAGCTGTACGAATTCGTTCAACCTAAGCAGAACGTGCACAAGGAGATAAAGAGCAAGGTGACCGCCATAGGTACTGCGTTCAGTCGACTGAGGAAGACGGTCATGGAGGAGGTAAAATGCCGGATGTCGACGCCATCAACGGTGGCGCGGGCGTCTGCGACACCGTCGCACTCTCAGATATCCTTGGAGAATCTGGCAACGGAGACAGAGGTGATAATGGTAGAAGAAACCTTAACACCGAATCCCAGAAACAACACCAGGGAGAAACGGAAAAGGCGTACCACCACACCGGAAGAAGATGTCAAAAAGAAGAAGCAGAGGGAGGACTAATCAGCCCCGCAAACCGTTGAGAAAAGACCGCTGGCCAAACCTGCAGAATGGCAGCAAGTGAAGGGGAAAAAGAAGAAACAGATCAAATAACAACCCCAGAAACAGAGGAACTCAGGGCCAAAAACGAATGCGCTGATAATTCGCCCGAAAAACAAAGAGAAGTACTCGGACATACTGAAACGGATGAAACAGGATACTGCCGCTGGTATGGCTCAAAAGTGAATAAACAAGATCCGCAAAACAGCCACTGGTGATAAGCTGATTGTTCTTACAAGGAGGAACACCGAAGAGGCCCCTTCCTTGTAAAAGGCCATCAAAAATCTCCCCGGAGACGAGGCTACAGTGATCAGCAAAACACCAGAAGAAGAACTCGAGATAAAAGACATCGATGAAGCCACAAGTAAGGAGGACGTTCTCGAGACATTCAAAAGCGCAGACGGACAGGACATTGAAACCCGCTGGACGCTGTCAAATATCTGCGGAAGGCGCACGAAGGCACGCAGACGGCAACTGTACGATTGGCGTCAGCCGCGGCTAAGAAAATAGTTGGGGAAAACGGCAAGATCAGGATAGGCTGGGTCAACTGCCGAATAAGAATAGTAAGGAGGCCCGTGAAATGCTTTAAGTGCTGGACACGTTGCAAACAAGTGTAAGAGTCTAGTTAACCGATCCAAGCTCTGTGTAAAATGGGGGGAGGGTGGTCACAAGATTGCTACATGCAAAAAGGAGGCCAAGTGTGCCCGCTGTACTGAAAAGGGCAGCATACAGGACTGTGCACACGTTGCTGGTAGCATCAGATGTCCAGCATTCAAAGATGCACTACAGGTGATCAGTAAAGGACCAAAATGAAGATAATACTAATGACTCAACCTTAACTACTGCGAGTCTGCGCACGACTTGCTCACCAATACGGTGCTGAAGCTGAAGCCTAATTTGGCGTTGATCTCGGAATCATACCGGCACCTGGGGACACAGCTCTGGGAAATGGATGCCAGTACGAAGGCCTTTATCTGATCGGGCGGTAATTATACGTTCCAGGGTAATGTTAACAGTACAGAAAATGGTTTTGTGAGTGCTAAACTGGACGGAATATATTTCTACAGCTGTTATACTGTTAAAAATAACCTGAAATTTAATAGAAATTAAAGTTACCGATGTAACTAAAATTTCAGAACTTCGTCAATGAAGCAGATTTAATGGCCAAAAATATAAAATTTCAATAATAAATTTATTAAATCTAATGCAAGTGTGCATAAATTTGATGAACAACGTCACTGAAATTTCATTATCATAACTTAAGCAAATTTCATGCAAATATTTTTTAAATTTAATACACGTGTACATTAAATTTTGCATCCGACTTTTAAAACTTTTAGCAAATAAGTCTAAAATTTTATAAACGTGTACATTAAATTTAATAAAATAAATAATTAATATCAAGTATAATGAAACTTAAAAAGATGAATGCACTGTCCCGGAAATAAATTTAACACGTTTATAAAATTTTAGACTTATTTGCTAAAAGTTTTAAAAGTCGGATGCAAAATTTAATGTACACGTGTATTAAATTTAAAAAATATTTGCATGAAATTTGCTTATAATAATGAAATTTCAGTGACGTTGTTCATCAAACTTATGTACGCTTGCATAAGATTTAATAAACTTATTATAGAAATTTTATGTTTAAATATTAACAGACACTTACGGTATATTTAATAACCGTATCATCTAAAATATAATTTCTATTTTTATAAATTTTAGTTATATGAAACTGAATTATTTTATTTATACGTAAAATATTTGTCAAATTCAAGACTTAACTGTATTAGAAATACAAAACATTGACATATTTACGTAAAACTAATTACAATGTTACCAAAAATTAACTGTGAACCCCCACAGGGGGTCGTGGCTTAAATATTACTTTCGAACATTATCTGGTGATGGTTGCAGTGGCTGCGTGGTCTAGCTGTTTGTCTCGCACGCAGTAAGTCAGAGTTCGAATCGAAATAATAATAATTTTTTTTTTTTTTTGTTGTATTTATTTCCAAATAATAAATTACTTACAGAATTATTAAAATTTTTTTTACTTAGTTTATGATAACCTAAGTAACAAAATTAAATAAAATGGAAAAATTTACGTTACGGAAATTAAATTTATATATAAATATATGCATGTATGAGAAAATGACGTGCAGACTCTTCTTTAACCCGTGTCTCGATAGTGTGGTTTAGATCGATGTAGTTGCCATACAATGCTAGCAAGATCGTCGATAGACGAGTCGTCGCTTGTTCAGCCAGCTCTGCTAGTAGACATTCGAAACATACGAGCATGCGAAATGGCGCGACAATCTCGCGGTGGCGAAAGCTACTAACAACAGCCTAACTTTACCGAGGATGTTGCGCTGCATACTTCACCGTGGAGAGTGAAAGAACGCAGGTACTAATTTAAACGCTCCACCGGCATATGTGTTTTTACGATTCCAGTGCACGAAGGAACACCTGATAGGAAAAAAAAGGTAAGTTTTGATGTCTTATTTAAACGGTTTTACAAAAAACGATGTAACATAAAGTTGTAAAGCTTGCTTTTTCTGACAGGTCTCAATTCATAGTTTTGTCTCATTTCTTAATGCAATTTCTTAACTTGTTACAATAAATTATTTTAAACATAATTTTTTCCCTTAATTTGATTAAGAAGAGATAAAGTACCGAATATGAATTCGAACCTCAAGATCAACAAAAAATAACGTTTTGTTTTGATTCTTGTCATCACGCTTGAAAGTTCTTTCCAAGAATTCAAAGCGTATTACGCGCGAAAAAACAAAGCTGAAATGAATGTTAAATAATTGCCGTTAGATTGCATCGAAGTTTCGTGCATTAAAAATTACAGTTCTTTAATGAACTTTTATCAATAAAATTTATAGACAAATTAATTACTTTTCTAAATAAAATCTTTATAATTTTAGCTAACGAATGTTCATTGTTAGAAATTTATGAAGTTTTTTACAAATACGTATCTTCAATTTAAGAATATTTACTAAATTTTAAAATTTGTATTACAATTAATGTAAATGTATATTAAATTTAAAAAAAAATTCTGAAATTTAATAAATATTCTTAAATTTAAGTTACGCATTTGTAAGAAAACTTCATAACTTTTCTAACATAAGTGTTTGATATACTTTGTTGCTTGGTATTATATTTTATAAGATTTCATGTACACGGGCATTAATTTTAAAGAACGAATAAAGGCGATCTATTTGCATGTAATGAAATGAAATATTACTTAATTGTACATTAAATTTGCGCTACATACTCATTAAATTTTAGGTATAGTTATGTATTTGATGTATTTGACTACATGTTATAGTATTTTATCTACATTCTCATTCTTCAAAATATACTTCAAATTATTTATGCTCTTGTAGTACAAATGAAAATTATTTGATTTTATTGCAGGCCAGGATGTTTTATTGTAACTTTTGCGCTTTTAACAGTAAATCTTTTAAAATATATTTACAACACCAGATATACCAAAAAAATATTACACGATTGTATTATTGCGGATTTCAAAAGTGCAACAAAGTTTTTCAAAGTAAAGCGTATGTTATAACGCATTGGATCCGAAGTCACGGTGTACTTTTGAGAAAGCAACAAAATACAATTAATTGTTCTAGCAATAATGACAGAGGGAAATATGTATGTACAATAGAGTTGTGTAAAAAAGAATGCGATGATTTCTCGCACCTTTTAAAACATTTAAAAGCACATATTAAAAAAAAGGAGCAAATTATTTGTCCATATAATCATTGCAAAAGAACTTATAATATTGTATCCTCCTTTACTAGTCATTTATCCAAATTACATACCCGAAACCTTCAAAAGTCAAACAATATTGACTCCGAAAATATAGAAAATTCAAATTCTAACGATACAGAAATGGAAGAAATGAATGTGGATTTCAATGAAATGTTTGAATTTAGTGAACACCTAGAAGAGCGAATAGAATTTGATTTAAATTGTACTGCTGACAACAATGATTTATTTATTGAAAATTTTGCTGTTTTTTTTAAAACTAGAATGCAAATATTTACTTCCTACGACTACTGTACAGTATATTTTAACTGAAATAAATAGCATTCGTGAACAAGGAGAACAATGCGTCCAAAAAGAGATTATAGAATTTTTAAGACGAGAAAATATTATGCATGAAAATCTGGAAAGTATTTTAAAAAAAGCTTTTGGTTCTAATCCCTTTTAAAAAAGTGTAAATCATCTTAATATAAACTATAAACGCAAACAGTTTTATAAAAAAAAATATAATTATACTGATCCAATGTTTATTGAAATCAATAAGAAAAACAAAAAATACTTTGCTTATGTACATGTAGCTGAAACTTTAAAAAGTTTATTTACTGACAAATCTATACAGCATGAATTTAAAAATCAAGCAAAAAGTAATCAAAATGGACTATTAAAAGATTTTACCGATGGAGAATCTTTTACAAATAATCTATTCTTCCAAGAAAATCCGGACGCACTGAAAATTATTCTATATCAAGATTCATTTGAAATAGTGAATCCATTAGGTGCTGCTAAAAAAAATATAAAATATTATCAGTGTATATGAATATAGGGAATATTCCAGATTACTTGCGGTGTCATATTAATACTATTAAGCTTGTTGCCTTATGCAAAGAAGTAGATTTTGATCACGAAAAAGTTTACGGTAAAATAGTAGAAGATTTAAAAAAAATTGAATCAGAAGGAATAAAAATCAATGATTGATGTATTAAGGGTGCAGTGGTCTTTATTTGTGGCAACAATTTAGGTAGTCATGGTTTAGGAGGGTTTCAAGAAAACTTTAGCAAAGTTCAATACTTTTGCAGATTTTGTCCTATAACAAGAACAGAATTTTATTCTAAAAATGGTTACAGTAAACTACATAAATTAAGAACTATAGATTCGTATAATAAAGCTTTAAATTTTTTAAATAAGGAAAAAGATTACGAAGGCATAAAATTAAACTCAGTTTTTAACCAATTACAATTTTATCATGTTTGCTCACCGGGGTTGCCTCCGTGTTTAGGTCATGACCTATTCGAAGGCATTGTAGCATTTGATTTAAAATTATTCATTGATGATTTGATTAAAAAAAAGTGGTTCACATTAGATCAGTTAAATAAAAGAATTGATAATTTTAATTATTCTAAAGAAGATAAAAGGGATAAACCGTGTCCAATATCGGCAACAAGCTTTAGTTACTTGGAGGAGCATGTCAAATTTGGAATTTCATTAGAATTCTGCCCCTTATTATTGAAGACAAAATTAAAGATAAGCATAATGATGTATGGATTTCCGTAATTTTACTAAGTGAAATAATTGAAATAGTTTGTTCTCCTGAAATTAATAAATCTGTTTTACCATATCTTCAAATAATAATTTCTGAATATCTTTCAATGAGGCTATTATTATTTCCTAGTCATAAATTACGGTCCAAACATCATTACCTGCTTCATTATCCTGAATTAGTTTTAAAATTTGGTCCATTAATAAAAGTATGGACCATGCGCTTTGAAAGTAAGTACAGGTTTTTTTAAAAGGGCCATTCGCTACCTTCAGAATTTTATTAATGTAACCAAATCTCTTAGCCAAAAACATGAACTCTTTCAATGCCTTGTACGTTTAGGATCAGATGCTCGAATTCAAACTGAATTACATGGTGTTAGTAATTTTCAGTTAACTTTGTATAATACAGAAATTCAAACAGCTGTAAAAAAGGCTTCATTGCCTAAAAATGTACAGCAATGTGAAAAAGTTATTTTTAAAGGCACAGAGTTTAAGAAAGGTTATGTTCTTGCTATAAATCAAGCACACTATCGGCATAATATTGTTCTAGGAAAACTGTGTTTGATACTTTGTTTTGAAATCGATGTTTATGTAGTATTTGAGGCAGTGAAAAATATATTTTTACCTCATCTTGGTGCGTATGAACTTGGACAAGTTACAGCATATGATTGTCGTCGTTTGCAAGATGTCATTGATTTCAAACCAATGTTTGTGTATAATTTAGGGAATATGTTGTGCGTTAAACCATCACATAGATTTACTTCTTGCTTTATGAAATAAACTGATTCTGAAATTTTATTCAATAATTTAAAGTTCTATAATTTAATGTCACCACCTTTTCAGTGAATATTTTTCTTCTTTTTGTACTTGTAGAAAGAATCTTTGGAGTTTTAGATTAAGATTAATTTTTTTAATGACAAAATAAAAAGTTCATAATGTCTGCATTATTAGTAATAACAGTTAATAGTAATAATAAAAAGTAAATCCTCATTTGACTGTATAGTAGTAATCTATCTAAAAGCATTACTAAACTTTCATAAATTGAGAGAATTACAAGCACAATATTCGTTATTTAACATTTTTTTAAATTAAGACCTTTAGTTCACCCTCTATTGCTATTATGAAACTTAACAAATATAAAATTTATTTTACCTTACCAACGTTTGTAAAATGTCTCACACAATAGACAATTTCAAGTCGCAAAAGTTACTTTGCATAATTTTGATATCGATTTTTATTAAGCTCTTATTGTAATTTCAAAATTCAAGTACACTAATAATACAATATAATATTTTACTATCTAATTGTTTGCAGATTTGATAATGCCTTTATTTAAAATAGAATCAGTTGGATCGAAAAGGATAATGGTAAAAGCCGAAAGTTTAGGAGAATTGATTGAAAACGCAATTAAGAAGTTAAATCTTGATCCAGATACTGCTTATAAGGTAATTTTCGTGCAATTTAAAAGAAGACTAACGTTTTCTTACTGAATAAATTCCAATTTTGGTTAAAAATATTTTTTGTATTTACAGTTACTCCTGCAGCAAGATATGACGTAAATCGACGACGACGAGATTTTAATGGATTATGCTAACCAAAATAAAGAGGTGATAGTTTTACAAATTGTTAATAAAACTTTTGAACCGAATCGAAATACTGAAGAAAATATCCAGAGTACAATCAACGTTATAGCAGAAGAAGGTAATTTTATAAATTTGTATACATTTATCACCGTTGATTAATACAATATTATTTTGTAGAACCAGG